>PNEQ01026844.1:0-53033 GCA_003012365.1 Medauroidea extradentata
GTTCAATTCTGACACACAAAAACTACAAGGCAGATCGAATTAGTGCAATTTACATGTAGTCTTTAAAAGGGGTAAAATTGCAGTTCGCTTTCCACTTAGGTTCCTCTACAACATCAGCTGATATATCGTCGGTATACTGCCAAAAGTGATTAAGTCATAAATGCTATTTCGTTTAAAAACAGTAATAAATTGTAGATATGAACAAAAATGTGGTATGTTACTATACTGTGACACAACAGTACGAAACGACGAATAGACTTTAAACTTGGGTAATTGTTCGTGAACAACATATACATATTCCTAGCATTTTTATAATTTTATCTCATTTTGACATTGTCACTTTTGGCAGTAAACCGACGATATATCATTTCACTAATCTTAAGTTTGGGGCACCAAATACGTTTCCGCGAAACCTTTACCCTCTGAAACTTTGTAATGTCAATAAAGTTAAAGTGAATATTTTGAAAATATATAATCGAGGGCACCGTCACCAATGGTTGTGCACAGGGTAAAATGACGTTTCTCATTCGATTAACCTCTTACCTTAGGTGTCTGTAACTACCCCAGAACGTCAAATAGGCAGGGCTATAAATAAGGCCCTATGGAGTAGTCGCTGTTAGTGGCAGGGACAAACTTAAGACTGCTTTTCGCGTGGACAGCTATAGCTACTTATCCTTCTGCAGAATTAGTTCAACTAGCCGCTTGGACATTCTAATACTTGATGACTGAAATACCAATCTTGTGTACAAAGAGGTTTTTCAATTAAAGTAAATATTATCAGTTACGAATAATACTCGCGAGCAAAGCCGCGGGGGACTGCTAGTTTATTTATATACTTACAATGATGCCGATAGAATGCAGTGTGCCGAGAGCATAGTGCGAGAGTAGACGTCCAAATTCGAATAAAGTGAGTCAGAGTGGCCGAGAGGGAGAGTGGGTAGTGAGAGTGAGAGTGTACACACTCTTGAATTGAGACACAGCCTTAATTGGCGGACTGTATTTTTTTAAATCGTAGGGGACAAAGTTTGAAATGAGTCATATTTTTTTGTAGATAAACACAATGAAACATTTTTAATAGTTACACAAGAAAAAATACTTTCCGTACCACGCTATAGCACACACGCCAGGTCCACTAATTCTTTAAAATCCCGTATCACTTATTTGATGACTTTTTCTTAATTCCTTCCTAATTAAAAATTTGACAAGATTTTATTGAAAGTATTTCAATAGGGACGTAGCTAATCGCTTTACTTTTCATTACGTACATTGTATTCGAAAAATTAAAATATAACTATTAAATAATAAAGTTAATTTAAATTTTAAGATAAAAATTCTGTCACCAAAATAATAAACCCTCAATAACTCCCAGTACCGATTTCATCCAATAATACCCACCTAACAGTAGAATTAGTGTTTCTATAAGGAAAAATTGCCGGTTATTCGCTATATCCTTCTTTATTAAACGAAAATGATTGTTATTAACTACAGAGGTGACGCAGCCTTTGGAGAAAGTTCCAGTGCGATAAAATCATAATTTTATATTTATATGAAATAGCGTTAGTTTGATAGACGATACTTGTTAGTACATTTTCCTCTTAAAAAAACAATTTTAGCTCACATAGTTTTGTCATAACAGTGCGTCGAAGTCAAAATTTCTATGTTTTGCTGCCATGCAAATAGTGAGGTCCAATTGACTTACGTAAGTGAAATGATTCACGGTGAAATAACATGACATGCACTAAAGTATTTAGAAAATATCCCATGAAGTATTTTTATATTTTAAAAACAATGTTGAATTTGCAATTTTTCTGTACTTTGCAATGTTTTTTAAAAAAAATTCAAAAGATTAAGTTGTGAGTTTTAAAAAGCTTTATTTCAGAGTACATGGGATGATAGTTCACAGTGAATTATTTCATTTAAGTAGATCAATTAGTTTACGTTATTTGTATGGCAACGTAACAAGCAAATTTACACTTTGATGCGCCATTATAAGAAAACTATGAGAGCTAAAATTGTTTATTAAGAGTAAACTGTAGTTACAAGTATCGTCTACAAAACCGACACTATTTCATAAAAATATAAAATTATGATTTTATCGCACTTGAACACCCTTAATGATAGTGTGTACCGGGCTAGTATATCTATAAGCGTTGCACCACGCCAATGGTTTGAACAATGATGTCTGCAGACTACGACGAGAGCCACGCATATCGTGGACATGGCAGATGTAAACAACGGTCGCCAGGATGTGGCTCTGATAGCTAGCCACAACTACAGCTAGGCATAAACGACGAAGGCAAGACAATGTTACGTTCCCGCAATGTTTCCTACTCTAATTTTCAAGAAAGAGCGGGACTTCTTAGACAGACCGTTGCCTCTGCAGTCTAGACCGGCACTGCTAAGGTAAGAAATATTTGAGAACGTAAAATATTTGCAATGGCAGTTTATGACAAACTGAGATATTTTGTTCGATGCATGCCCTTGCTAGCAAATGTTGCTGAGTCGCACAAAACACACACGAACATCAAATACCTAGGCACGAAAAAAATTAGCAGTAAAAGACGAAGAAACAAACTAATGAAGCCAGAACATGCAAATAATTCCGAAATAGGAACATAGTCGGTATATGATAAAAACCAAATAATCTAAAATTTAAAGTTTTGTTGTTAATTTTCTGGTGCATAGTCCTAGTATGTAGGCCTAACTGTGTGGTCTCTACAACTCATAGACATTCCCAGCAATGATGTAGGCCTACATCCAACATAACATCTCAGTTTGTCAAGATTTGAGAACGACATTTCTCATAAAACAATGGTTTCTATTTTTATTTTATACTTGCATAATTCTGTATACTATTTTTTTCTGTGGTTAATAAAAACACAGCAGTAAAAGCAGCTTCTTCAATCGTTATCAGTTTACCGTTATCAACATAAACGAATTTTACGCAATACCATTCTGATATTTCTCTCTTTAACACTTCATTAGGCACAAAATTATATTCATTTTATTTTAGAAGGTTTATCAATGCCCTCCGGACTTTGGCTTAGCAAGGGACGGCTTACAAACTACATAAACCTAAGTCAACGACACAAACAACAATGCCCGTACTGGGATTCGAACCGAGGACCTCTCGCACCGTAGGCCGGCATGCTACCGATCATGCTACGGAGGCGACTTACACAAAATTATAATGTCAAAATTAAACACGAAGACTCGTTTTTGTAAAACGTTAACACGACTATGTATTATCACTGGTGGAAATCGTTCAACAATAATTACGCAAAAATACTACGCTCTTCGATGGTCGTATTTCGGTTCAACGATCAACCACTCTTTACATAGAAAGTCTTCATTTAACAGATGGAGGCTTCATTCATCGAAGGTAATTAACCCAAACCCAGGATCTCATCTCTAGACGACAGATGGACTCTTGGCCGTTATGTCACTGAACAGCTAGTATTGTAACTCTCTACTGTTGGCAAACATGCATAGTAAAACCTTTTCTTTTACAGGTCAGTCAAAGAGTTCGTTGAGGTTATTTAGCTTGCGGTAAATAAATAAATCTTTGCTATACGAGGATAGTGTGCCGACTTCAAATCTCCGCGTATGACTCGTGGGAGCAACGTATAGCAATAAGAGCCAGAGTACCAGGCTCGACGGGAAGCGTATCGACTCTATTCTCAGCGCGCCAAACTGGCGTGCAAGGTTTTCTTTGTAGTCTTTTTTCCTACGAGACTTTCAGCGGTGACCCTAAAATTATATTTTTGACAGTATAGAGTTAAGGCCAACGCATGCATCTCGTTTTACACTTTGCGAATTCACGTGGTATTTTCGGAGTTGCCGCAGTCTAAAAAAAAGCAGTTTCTAGTCATTCGGAGAGTACAGGAAATCATGTTCGTAACAAGTGTGCTGAATTTTTAAAATTATAGAAGCGTAGTTTACAGTATGTGGTCTTTTCTTGTACCAACTTGTTTCAATGCCTTACGTGCGCATCTGTAGTTCTGTTTCTTGGCGACTGAACATAATTTGGAGCGTTTCGGCTAATATAGGAAGTCAACGCGCTCTGTCTCTTGCTCAGCGTGCTCGCGAAAGAATTACGAACCACATTTGTCCATTCAAATTAAGGTTTCTGACATGGCGATTTTTTTCCCCACTGGAACAGCCTTAAGCGGTTTCGCGAATTAAAGAATACGCGCGACACGCTACAACTCCGTCCATGCCGCCAGGCAGAGGCGGATACAACGGTGGGGGGGGGGGAACTGGGGAAATCCCCCCCCCCTAAGAGCCCAACCTTGTTTTAGAAATGTTATACTTTTTATTGAAACTATTAAACATGCAGTAGGTGTTATGAACATTGTAATATATTCTAAGAAACTGACTGTAAACTCTTTGAAAATGTTCCAATTTGTGTCTTGTTTTAGGGCGCGATTCACTTACGTTTTCAACGTCTTTTTTTATTTTTATATTTGTACCAGATATTTTTTTCTTATTTAATACATAAATTTTGACTAAATCTTCCTCTTCGAAAATTGTTTTATCTCTCGTAGTTTTCGCATAATGAGTCGTAAACGTCAAAATTTGCACTTTACGGTTTTATGTACGCCACTAAAACCAACTGGCATACCAACCCGAAAAAATTCACAGTGTATAACAATGTTGTAGACTATGAAATGAAACATGTAAATAAAAAATGTTGTATTTAATAAAAAAAATGCTAAATTTTGAAATTAAAAATTTAAAAATTTAAATTTTTTTAAAATAAAAAAAATGTATTTATTTTTTTTATATGTGTCAAATCATAGACTACAACATTGTTATACACTGTGAATTTTTTGGTTTGGTATGTCGGTTTTAGTGGCGTACATAAAACCGTAAAGTGCAAATTTTGACGTTTACGACTCATTATGCGAAAACTATGAGAGAAACAACAATTTTCTAAGAGCAAGATTTAGTCACAATTTATGTCTAAAATAAGAAATATCTGGTACAAATATAATAACATAAAAAGACGCTGAAAACTGAGGTGAATCGCGCCCTTAAACATTAACGTTCAAAATATTATCAAAGTGCACCATTTTGCATCTTAAAATCAAAATCCCCCCCCCCCCCGCTTTAAATCGGCCAACCGGTGCTAGCAAAAATATATTCTCCCTTCCTCAATTCCATTCTGGATCCGCCCCTGGCGCCAGGTGAAGACGCCTTTAACTTCAGATTCAGTTATTAGGCCTATATTACAGATATTCGTTACCTGTGTGAGCTTTCTATGCACCTTAACCTTATAAATTAAATAACTAATTGTTAAATAATACTGATTCGACCCACTTGTTAATTTAGTCCGAATTTACATGTAGTTCAGTACGTAGGCATAAATTACAGTAGAATACGTCAAATGTCGGTATTTTTATGAATCAACGAATCCGAGTGAATTTACAAGTATGAAACAGGCCTACACAATACAATTCCGTCACGTCCCAATCATGTTTAAATAATAACGTTGGATACGCGGAACAAAAGGTTTATCACGTCGATAGTTTTCACACACTGACACGCACAATTGTGGATACAAAGCAAGCTCGACGCATTTCACAAGACCACATCATGGACCTCATTAGAAAACATGACTGCTGCATGAGAGATATCTCGGGTACAAAAACACCTTATCGTTTACGCAGTTAATTCTTCCACGGTTCAGACAAAACACACACATAAAGACACGAAGTCCAGAAGTTTTCTTTTCTCGGTGCAGTCCAGCAGAAAAACGATATTGAATTTCTTACAAACACGGAAACATAGGACGTGCAGGCATCCTCAATTCGACATAAATTAAGTTTACTGTACTAATCACAAGGGGAGAGTTGAGTTAATAGACCAATAAATCAGTACGTAGTGTTTTGAGCGCCATACCTGGCCGGGTGTCCTAGAAACATGTCCACAGTCTTCGTTACATCATAATGTCCACAGTTCGCATCAGCAGAGAGATGAGAGCGTTTTAAGGCTCGGTTTCAGTTGCCATATTGAATTTTTTTTTGTGTTTTTAAAAAATCCTTGAAATTTTTTAATTTCAATTTCAAATTTTAGCAATTTTATTTCAATACATTATATATTTTATAAAGGAAACGTAGTCTATAATATTCAATTTATTGAAAGTAAAGTATAAAGTCACAATGTTGCCTTATTTACTTTACCGTCCTTCGAGATCCACGATCGTTCGTGTGGTTACAGACACTCTGGCGACACAACTCCTGAAGAACTTCGGCTCAATTTCAGTTCCGGAACGCCGGGGAAATTCCTAGACGGGAGCTCTGGAAGTAGGCAACATCCCTTTCTGAAACCTCTGACTTCACTACGTTGTCTCTCTACTTCCACGCTACATTCAGGCTGTGGACGACAGGATAGGACAGTTTCCGCTTAGCGCCAGCCTCCTCTTTTATCTCGTTCGCATTGATTGCTTCTCCGAAGGAAACAACGTGCAGTTGTGGCTATATACTATATTTTCTCAGGGGCCACGGTGCATCCTATGGTCGACCGTCAGCGAACCATGTGCTTCGTAACATTATCTAGATAAGCTGTGACTAGCTTTTGTTTACAGATTTCAACGTTCTTAACGTTCTTTCTTACAAAGTTATCAGCCGGCACCTCTGTCGCTTCATAAACACACGTACGTATATGCAACCTTTGTTGCTACTCTATACTTCTGATTATGAGTTCTGATAGCGCTAGTATCGAAACATCACCGCCTTTTTATCGCCGCATGTAACACTGCCGGCAAGGCCGTATTACATTATCAGCAAACGTACAGTAAAGCGAGGATACTTTGCATCCCCATGGGTAACTTAGTTTGTAGACATATACTGTGACTACTTTATACAGTGATAAGAATTTTCTAGCCTTCATAGTTTTTTTATAATAGCATATTAAAGCCCAAATTTGCATAAAACTAACGTACATAAACGAAAAAATTCTCACTGAAAAACATTGTCATGGGCTACGTCAAGACATGTTCCAAAACAGTGCATTAAAAATTTTTGTATCTTAAAAAAATTGTAGACAGTTGACAATTCTTTATTTCAAATTCAGTAATTCATGTCTAGACGTAACGCGTGTCACTGTTCTTCACTGTGAATTATTTCATTTCTGTGAGTCAGTTGGTTTTCGTTTGTTGTATAAAACCATGTTATGCAAATTTTGGATTTGACGCGTCATTACACAAAAACTATGAAAGTCAGAAAAATTTTAATTCAGTGATAAACACTCATAATATACGTATATAAAACAAACCGTATCTCGTACAAAATAAAAATTATTAAAACAATTAAAATTTTGTAGGGAGGTTACCACGTTTATATTGTAAGAATCTGTAATATACTTAACAATGTTGTGTGTTAACAATTTGCATTAACTACATTTACAATAATTAAAAAAGTAACTAAATAATGTTTCTCTTAAACCGCTATACAATTTATTCTCACTCCCAGACCCCCAGGAACCTAACTCATTAAACGCACATACAGGCTGTCTAGGAACTACCTCATAATATTAAGCACACCACACGAATCCTGGGCTAAACTAAAGACGAAAATATTAGTGCAAAATGTTGTACGGTGGCATTTTAAACGCACAATGTGGCAATACAGCACGGATATAGTCCCCTCTTGCGCTGAACGTCCAGGTATTATTCTATGTATTTTGCGTTAAGTAAAACATAGACTCATGTTTGGAAAGCTCGAGAGATTAACCTACACCCTTAATATGCAGGTCAGAACAACAGGAGTAAGATTATAGGTTGTTCGGGATAAAGTGAGCACTAAAGATTTAACCTTTGAAAAGAATAACTAGCAGTTACTGCACATAATTCAACGTAAACTATAGTTACCTTACAACTTGTAATGTTAGCAGCTATTTGCTGAATGTATTTCCGTGTATTTTCCTATTTAAATACAACAATAGAAGAATAAAATCAACTGAAATCGACGTATTTGTAGTTTACATCATCAATAAACTATTTTTCATCCAACTATACCGTTTTCTACCGACTGCACAATTTTTATTTCACGCGTAAACATCAAGTGACGTGTCCAGAGGGGTTAGACATTCCCCGTAGTTCGCTGTTACGCGCGGAAAGATACGAATTGGCTGAAAATAGAACTTTAGCAGGGCTTTTGTGAGTGCTCACTGTGTCCCGAACTGCCTATAGTAAGATATATGTGGAGTGCAAGCAGGGACTACTAACTAGAGTGCTACGTTGCAACATTGTGCAGGTAAAATGTCGTCACTAACATTTTCGTCTGTAATTTAGGCCAAGATTCGCGTGAACTGCTTATGTTGTTTGTGGACATGCTGTAGACGAGACACAGACGAATGCTGCTAGCTGGTAGGTTTGTTCAACAGCTGCGATGTTTGTTAGAAGCCGTCGTCAGCCTGCGTCCTGGCGGACAAGTGGTTTCGTGCGTGCCGACACTAATGGCCACCCCAAGGCATTTGATTCCACGCTGTGATACGTGTTTGTTTTATCTGCCACAGATATCAGCTCGCACGTAAAGTCCAGTTTATCACGCCGGGCACGAGTTATAAAATGTGTGACTAACGCTCCATAGTCACCATATTTCTGTTATTGCTTGCCACTATCAAATCTTAAGGGCAGGGTCTACAGCAATTTTTATCAGTTTTTTTTTTTTTTTTTGTATTTGCACCAGATATTTTCCTTATTTTAGACTTAAGAGTGCGAGGTAGATAAACGCTGAAACCATCAACTGATTTATAAGCTTTTATCGAAGCCAATAATGGATGAAATATTCAATGACAATCCTAGATAATGGCATTTACACATTTACGAGTAAATATTTGTCCAGAATTACTAACTCGTTACGCGTGATCTCTTGCGCCGCAATTAAATGCACGAAATTCCGGCGTCAGAGATTGTGCCTCAGGAGTTTGTAACACTGAAAATAATTTTATTTAAAACGTTGACTAAAACTATTGTCTACGTCTGCTATTGTTTAATTTCTGCAAATTGGCTTCAAGAAATCTAAAGTTACAGATTAATGCTTTTAGCGTTGAATTATGTACCAAGCCCTCTTAAATTGTAACTAAAGTTTACTCTTGCAAAAAAATTTCACCACTGATAGCTTTTGTGTAATGGCTCGTAAATATTAAAATTTGCATGTTACGGTTTTCAGTACGACACTAAAATCAAATTACATGCCAAATACTACTAAAACTATGTCGAAAATATTCAGTGGATGAATTTGTGTTAAAATGTCGACAATAACAAATGAAATTAAATTGTAGTAACAAAAGTCAATTACGGCGTCCATTCAAACTCTGCGATGTTTTGTTACGTATATGTGTCACAACAATTGTAAGATTTAGGGGAATGTTAGACAATTCTATTGTATTTCAGTTTTTGAGCCATAGGCTAATACTTATTCAAATTGTATTATCAAAATTTTCTCTTCAATAAAGAATACGATATATATTCTTGGTAAACTGCTCGACATAAATAACAATGTTGTCTTTCATTAAGTTGTCATGCAGAATCGTTGCAAGAGAATTATAGTTAAACTTTCAAGAATTCCAAGTCTGACGGTTGTTTCCATAGTTGTATTTTTCTAATCCGGTTGTTAGTTTTACAATTTCTGCAGTTTGAAAACCTTAGTTTTGGCAATTTTGAGGGGCCCGAAAATGATGTTATAAATAAACGTGCTGAATGTTTGAAACTATAGAGACATAGATTGAAGTGTGTGTTCTTTCCGTAGATATACAAATATAATGCGCGTTAAGTAATTTCGTCAAAAAAAAAAAAAAGAATACTCGCAACTCGCTGCAAAGTATTTGAAGCGCAGGTAGAGAGGCCCCTTCAGGCTATTCAAGACTTGTGAGTATCACCACTCTCTCATATTCTTATGAAACTCGGAACATATGCTCTGAATCACGTTAATAGACAGCTAAAGTGGTCGCAGACACTGTATAAAGGCTAGTGCACGCTTCAGTCTGAGGAAGGACGTGGAAGGGTGAGGTTACGTCGCTTGAGCTCTCTACCCTCATAAGAAAGGCGAGTGTAAGAAATTGTCACGTCGTAGAAGGGGACTCGCACTTGTTACTGCACACATTTACAACAAAGAGCCGACAGTTCGCATTGCTATAAACTTGGTATCCTTGTAATCAGGATGGATGCTGCTATTGGTCAAAAACAAAACATTTGAATGAAATAAAACGGTATTCATTTTTAGTTCACATAATATGTCGCTAATTTTCGACATTAAAAACCTTATTTTCAGCAATATTTGAAAAATACGAAGATGTGTCCTTTCATGTTTTAGTAACTTTTGTCCGTTAAGCCGCGACAACTAATATTAGCGTAAATTATTTCATTTCAGTAAGTCTGATGGTTTTCCTTAGTTGTATGCGTCCGTAGTCATACATATTTTGACTTTGACCTGCTGTTATTTGAATACTATGCATGCTAAAAATGTTTCCATAAGAAGAAAATGCACTCTCAAGTGACGTCTACAAAACTGACATAATTTCGTACTCAAATAAAATTATTAATTTCCCACTTGAATGGCCTTTAAGGCAATGCCGTCTGGCGGAGGGCGTCGAGGTGTTGACGCTGGGCGGAGAATGGAGAATACGACCAGTGTTCCACAATGACGTGTGTCTGGAAGGTAGAAGGTCGATGTAACAACGACACTGCTGGCTCCGGTAGCGATGTATTTACTAGTCAGGCTTCTAGCGACAAAGACGATCGCTTGCCAGTAAACCACGAGACGACCTTTCGAGAACGCGAACGTTCCAGGCTCAGCCGAGTCCATTCTCAGCTCGCTCTCCTAACTTCAATACGATAAACAAATACTTACCAGAGATTACCGAAGTCGAGAGCATACAGAGTAACAAGTTACGTAACGAAAACTAAATTCAATGAAATAATAACGAATTTAAATTATGCACCTGTACTAAACGCATATAAATAAAAAAACAGTCGATTTTATTTGTATATTCAAAAGTTACACGTGAAAAAAATTACACCATAAAGATGGCGACGGGTGAGATCGCCAACGTCATAACCAAAATTGTATTCAATTTCGTGTTGTGATGTTGGCGTCTTTGTAGGGGCAATTGCTGCCAATTCGGACGTTTGTGAAAATCAGGTTCTCGCCAATTAACGTTGAGTTATAACTCTCTTCTTACAGGTTATGCTACTTGATACTTCGACTTAGGGGAATGGAGTGACAAAGCAGTGAATTTTCACAATTTTCTTATAAAAAAATTAATAATTACAATCCATAGTGATTCTTTTGTAAACCCTCTTTCACCATTACATAGTTTTTTTATATTGTAGCACTGACAGTCAATAGAAAAATAAATAATGTGTAAAAAAAAGTACCACCGACAAATTGTCAATCCTTCAAACAACATTTTTTTAAAAGGAAATTATGAAATTTCACTTTTTTGGCGCTTCATTTCCCTAATGGCAATGGAACATGTCCTGGAAGAGTCGGGAAATATGCGATGAAGCGAAGATACCAGCTGCATTTCGATGGACCGCCCAACGACAACAGTCTGGACAACTTTAAGGCATAACAAAGGCAAACCGGTATTTGTTCTTAGTTGGAAAAGAACTAAATCAGCTGAAACCACTGATAAATTTAAATAAATTCATTTTTATGAACATTGCAAGTTTCTGGAAGCAAATATCAAAAGTTTAAAAAATGCAATCATAGACAGCAGGCGTTGCTAACGTTTTGAGGAAATATTTATCCTTAGCGGCTTATTTACAAAGCACGATCTGTAAGGCACGCTGGCCGAAATATTTTATCATAAAAGTGGCAGGATTTCACTTTATCGAATTTAAAAAAGCTGGAGATTTCAACTGACGTTTTTAACGTTAATTCATGTAATCTACCTGGCACTGTTAAGTTGGCCGCCTGAGTGGACGTATTTTGCGCATCCGCAGCTTAGAAGTGCAGAAGCTATAAGGTCGACACAGCACGCGCATCTCTCCTCATCCTAGCCTCTAGGCGCAAGTCACAGAACTGGCGTGCTGTCTTCTCGCCGACACATCCCCCTCTATGAGACATTCAGTGGTGACCTTATCATGTTACGACGTTATATTAAATACAAACATGGAGGTAGGAGTATACAGGAGATGGCATGTTGAGATTTCCTTGAAGTCGACGTACATATGCCAGTTTTGCGCGAACAATACGTTATTGTTGACCAACACACAGCAACGAGTAGATCGAGTAAGGTTTTCGTAAGCGTCTCGTATGGTATCGATACTGTAGAATGAACACATTTGAATGAAAACAGTTACGTTCGTTGAATTCGGGTGCAAAGATAGAACAGGTACGTGAAATACATCTGCTACTGTTACATTTCATGAGTAAAAAGGCCATGTTTTGCATTAGCATAGTGTAAATTATGTGTTTATGTAAATAAACCTAGCGAACATGAAAAAACGGCCACATATATTGTTTATTTACGCATATGTACGTCACTGACTGCTTGCTAATAGCAATAAAACAAACAAATTTGCACACAAAATGTAAAAAAAATAGCATAAACTAGCACAAATGTTAGTTTAAGAATGGTGTCCATGTACAAACAGTAAGCGATGTCGGTACTCACAGAAATTTGTTTCATAACGCAACCATATAGTTGAGTTTTAATATTATTTTAAAATTTTGTTCCTCAAACAACGTAGACTGCGATAAACACGACACATCTGCTATGCGATAAATTATTTTAACTCTATTGTTCTTTAAACTTCGAATAAAATACATTGGCTGTTATGGCGGAAACAATGTTATGGGCTACAGTGACCACGCGTATAAATGTTCAAGCAGCAAGGGCACAAATACACTGACTTCACGTATTTGCTTGGGCAGTAAACGGCGTGGCCTCCTCCCGAATATAAAGGTGTATTTTGCACGTCTATGCTTTTTAAAAGATTCTGAGCTAAGATTATCATACCTAAAGTTGAAATACACCCATTTTCGCCATTTTCGGCCGTTTAAAACGAGCATCAAAGACTAGAGGTAAACCCGAAATATGTATACACACGTGTAACGTTCTTTGAATGATATTCCTAAGAAGACATAACACATGCGCGTTGAGCAGTTTTGGAATAATTTTGTAACGGCTGACACGCTGCACACCGCTCAGCGGCCCGAGCAGTCGGCCATCTTCAGTCCTTCCACGCATTGCGATATCATTGTCGATCACACTAGAACTTCGCCACTTCCGCCCCGTTATTTACGAAGCACACAAAAAACACGGCTTATATATTTAACGTTTGAGCATATGTTCAGTTCTGCGAAACTATTTTATGTAATTTTATGTGTTTCACAGCATGTTAACATAACGCAACGGTGCGGTATGCTTTCACATAAAACCTTAACCAGCATGTGAAGTTTTAAAGTGACACACAGATGTAGCAAAACAAATTTACAAAACAAAAGTATATTGCTTTTTGAGTACAAAAATACTTATTTATTCACAGTGTTCAGAATATTTACAAACAAACAAAAACCTAAATGATCCTGCAGTAGTGTAGACCACACTGAGATGAACAAAAAAATTTAGTTGTGGCATTAATGAAGGTTCAACAGGTATCGAAGTCGATTTTGTAATTCAATACAGTAATAATTGGTGATATGCTTAACCTCACATTCTTTACTATCTATTTAACTAGTAAGCATTTTAAAATTAAGATTTTGACGACCCACAACAATTGAAGAAAAAACTGTTCTTGCATTTCCTTTGTATATTTTCGAAAGGAATAACCTACTAATAGTTTGTCGGTAGAACGCATGATCATCCCAAATATTTTTATAGAATTCGCATACTACAAAATAACTTATAGGCAACGTCAGTAACTGGTGTGCGTCTTGAGAACGGAGCGACCAGGAAATAACTCAACAAGTCGGGGAAACATGCGCTCCTTCAAAACACACCACTGCTTATCTGGAAGCGGGAAGATGCCGGGAGAGAGAGCTGGGCAGGAGTAAAAACTGTGAGTGAGTCTTGTGTGTTATGTCTTATCAGAGGAATGCATCCGAACAGCTTATCGGAAAGAATTCGGGCATGTGGACGTTATAGACGATGGACACACTGTTAAAAATATCACATCCCATTCCGAGGACGGCCATGCATTAGGCCTCGCGGAGATTCGATAAGGGAACTATTAGAAAAATAAAAGTAGGCCCTGTATACTTTGACTCTGGCAAAGAAAAAAAGAACCGGTTTCCGCCTATGAATAACCATCACTAGCTACACAACACGAAGATGTTTCCCACGGAGCATGAATTATTTTTTTAACTTGTTTACTGGAACACCTGCAAACTTGGCGGTGTGTGTTCGATTCCGACTCAACTATGACTTCTGTCCTAGAACTGCGTCTCGTTTCTGTATCACAACTGCGTTAGTATGAGTCATAGGTAGGTGAAGCATAGGCGTGCTGTTGACGTCTGGTATAGGTCATTCGGGATAAAGTGAGCCCTAATAATTTAACCTTTGAAAAAAATCACTAGCCGTTACTGCGCATAAGTCAACATTAGAGTTACATTATTGCTTGTATGGTTGGTAGCGAATCATCGCATGTAGTTCTGTATATTTTCCTGTTTGAATACAGCATTAGAGAAAGGACATCAGCTGAAATAGAATTCTCTGTATTTAATACGCTTTTAAATGTTCATTTATGATCTTATTGACATATCTACTGAGTATAATTTCACTTAATTAGCGCCAGCACAATGTGACGCTACCGGCCGTTGCACGTGGCCGCTTGATCCGCGTCTCAGACAGTTCAAAATTCCAACGACAGGTGGCATCAGAGTTAGGTTTTCGCCGCTTCGCTTGCTTGAAAGCGAGTTGAATCAGAACATTTTTTGTTTCACACATGAGGAAATGTGTTATTTGTTGTTTCTGTTAACTGCGTCGTCGTTGTCCACGGCAGTAGAACTGAAAGAAACTTGTGTGTTTTTAGTGGCGGTTTTGAGTTGCAAATTCAAATATACTTACGCCCGCATTTACAAGATTCGTACCGGTAATTGTCTGTGTTGTATCAATTAGAGTCGATGGACAACCCAGTATTATAAGACGTTAACTCGCAGGTATTTATTACTAAGATTACTATTGGTTATATCATATATTCAGCACTTGTGCATTTAATGACTAGACATTGTAGATAACATTTTTATCGTATCAGTTTAGCCTGATATAGATGAAAACACTGTAAATAAGGGCACGAGGCAATATTTATGTTTATATTCGGCGGAAAGATATAAACTTGCAGAAAATAGAAATTAATCAAGGCTTTTTTGAGTGCTCACTTTATTCTGAACCATCCATAGCAGGGTTGGCATTATTAAGAGCGCCGCCTACATGCGCTAAGAAGCGATGGAGCTATAAGGGCGACCTTGAAGCGTGCATCAAATGCCGTATCGCCACAACGAGCCAAGCACTGGACTAGCATGCAAGATTACTGCCCATACATTTTTTACCCTGGGGCTCGAAGCGGTGATATAATTTTATTGGTGGAAAGTCTGTAACAAAGTTCAGTTCACGTTTCATGAGTTCCGTATACATCCGGTTAGTATATGTTGAAGCACGAGGCCGTTCTTAACTACACCGGAGGGCTTAGAAAAACTGTTGTTAATGAGCATTGCTGTCGTTGTCCGAAGTGTGTTTTATTTTCGCACATTGACACAACGGGCACATGTGGAATAATTTCGTAAAAAAGAACGTATTTACCTCACATTACAATGCATGCGAAGCGCATGGCAGGCGGAGCTCTTAATGATTATTTCATTAGTAGATATATCACATACTTTGATACATTCAGCGTATGAGACTGTATCCAAACTGAACTCGCTCTAACACGTTAAAATTAAAGATATTCTAATCGTGTCTCTGCTAGCCTGTACGTTTATCTAAAATCAACAGTCTTAACCGTCTGCTCAACACTATTAACAAGTCAAACAAAACTTTACACTACTTAGCCTACCACCGTGCGAGGCGGCGCAACGGTAACGCATTGGACTCGCATTCGGGAGGACCCGGGTTCGATCCCCGGTGTCGGCCTTCCTGATTTCGGTTTTTAATGGTTTCCAGAAATCGCTCAAGGCGAATACTGGGATGATTCTTTAAAAAATGGCTGACTCCTCTCCCAGCTCCTGTCATTGCGTAAAGTTGTGTGTCGCCGTCTCTAGTGACCTCACTGTCGACGAGACGTAAAGTCTACTTACCTTACCTTAAGCCTACTATCCCCAGTGTTAAAGTAATTTATATGACTTCATGAAGATACTGTAGAGTAAGGCTGTGTTTACTGAATGGGTGAGATGAAGAAGGAAAATATTCCACTTCAGCCACCTTTCGGGAAAACAGGTAAAACTGTTTTGACACTAAACTGTAGGTTGAATGGAAAAACTTACAATTAGACATTTGTTTGTTAGAATTTAAGGAAATGGAACATTGCCTGAAAAACACAATATATTTTATGTACTGAAAGTTATATGCAATTAAAGTGGATGGAATGTTTTACTTTTCAGTTCAATGAGCCGAGGACATTCTGAAACTCGATGAAACAATAATTTACAGATATTTTTTCATAATACACGTGTTGTTAGTTACTATAATAGTATGTTTTGTGTTACAATACCTACACTGCACTAACCACACATTTACAATGTCATATGTTGCACATTTAAAACACTGTAGACTACATAAACAAAAGAAACACTAACCCAGCGAATCTCGCGGCGAATAGCCAATCATGCCATAATGCTGAGGTTAAGAAGGGAATGATTTCCTTTTACATAAAACTTAAAAAATTCGAAGTCCTTTAATGGTGTAAGGATTACTAGAAGCCTTTCTTTCTTTACCTCAATCAATGAAACTACATATAAAGTACAACTTTGATAGGCCCTATATCAGTTCATTTTCGGTAAAATATGGAATGTTTTCCTTCTTCATCTCACCCATTCAATTGCTCGCTTGAGATGAGATCGTTACGTGCGACCGTAGTAACATGTTTGGTTCTGAAATCGTTGTTTACGTGTATGCACATACAATGATATTTTTTTCTCAGAAGTATGAATATGATTCATGTACAGAAACTATTCTATATATTTCAAATAAATATTACGTTCCAAATATAACATGGATCGCCTTATAAGTGGTTCGCGATTAAGTGAGTATTCTTGAAACCGCGTCTGGTCTACAATACTCACTAAAATATACAGGATGTCCATAAATTATCTTTAAAACTTTAGACTTTAACAACTTTAAAAAACTATGCAAAGAAACAAAATGCGGCAGGATAACTTTTTTTAACGGATAACTTTTTTTAACGTTCTTTGACAAGGCTGACGCAAATAATGACTTTTTGAAAAACACCTGTTTCTCCGATGAGTCAACTCTTCATGTGTCAGGCAAACTGAATCGTCAAAATGTTCGTATCTGGGGATCAAAACCTTCTCATGTTACGTGAAATGGAAAAGGATAGTCCAATAACCAATGTGTGGTGCGGACTTACGCATGGTTGCATGACGATCCAAGAACATTGAATGTGCCCTACTTGTGTGTGTGTTATTTTTTATGTTCTGTAACAGTAAACAACAGCACTTTTGAGATGACTGGTATTTTTTACCATTCATAAAGTCACGTAAGAGCCCTCCCCCCACCCATTCCTCGAAAAAATACAGTTTTAAATCCGCCACTGGGAGATTTTGGGAAACAATAGAAAACCTATATCCGGATGGCCGGAACTGGGGATGGAACCCGTGTCCTCCCGAATGAAAGTCCAGCGTGTTACCATTCCGCCACCTCGCTCGGTGAGTTGTTATATAAATGTCTCAAAATTACGGCTATACATACAACTAAAACTTCCTTATACCAAGTGTGGTTGAAATCAGTGGCGTCATTTCAGGTTTTTCTTGGGGGGGGGGGGGCAAGATTTTTTTGGCGACAGTGACCTTGTTGCATCTTTTTTATTACTTAAGCGTGTATAAATTAGAAACTTTAATAATAAAACTTCAGTTTTATGTGCTTAAGTTAGCGTTATTAAAATAACAAAATACAAAAAATGTACTTTATACACTTAAAATTCTAAATCCAGGGAGGAGGGCATTAGCCCCCCCTGCCCCCCTAAATGGCGCCCCTGGTTGAAATTAGTCAAATTTTAGGGT
This sequence comes from Medauroidea extradentata, assembly GCA_003012365.1. Classification (NCBI taxonomy): domain Eukaryota; kingdom Metazoa; phylum Arthropoda; class Insecta; order Phasmatodea; family Phasmatidae; genus Medauroidea; species Medauroidea extradentata. The sequence goes on from PNEQ01026844.1 coordinate 18,189, forward strand.
AAATATTGCAAATGATATTAAAATATGTGTGTGTTTGCCATTTTGAAAATACGCATTTTAATATTTGAAGTCGTATGTGTTAAAATTACTTACTGTATATTAACTGCCTACCAAGTTTGGCGGGAGCCGATTCAGAAGTTTCCGACATATTAATATACAACTTTATTCAATCAAGTAGCGTTATCTTGAATAATGACGGATATATGACATTAAACCCGTCTTATTGTAATACCCAAGATGATTATCTGTACAAATATATACATTAATTTGATTTTAATCAGTCCAATATTTAGTTTAACATGACAAGTTATACTGTTTTCTAAAATGACGAGACTACAAATACACTTATTAGAATTCAACGTGTGGTGATGAAATGTCAAAACAATACTTTTGGTTTGAATCGGGCCGGTAGTTCCTGTCCGAAATATGATACGAAAACTATAGGCCTGTTTACTTACATTTCGCTATCGTCCGATAATTCACACTTATAAAAACCAAAGTTTGCGGCGATGAACTTAAAATCTTAGAATCTATCCGACAGTTTCTTAAAATAAATAGGCCCTAAACATTTAATTTGCTAATGTTGAGCTACATTGCAGAATGACACGTAAGTTAATTCAATAAAAATCAGTAACAAACAAATGGACACCATTTTGAAAATAAGTAACTGGCGTGGTACGAAGTGTGTTTAGAACTCTACCACCAACATATGTCAGGGAGAAATTAATTTATTTATACAATGAATTCCGACTGTCAGTTATTTTGACACATTTCATAGAATTTTTTTTTGTTTGAACTCATATGAATAACACACGTGGTAAACAAGCTTGCAGTTCAAAAAGTAATATGAAGAAGATGTGCATAGTAAACAAATAAATGACGACAGTTTTATGAAAATTATAGTTTTGGGAGAAAATAATTTTACACATAAATCTTAGATACCGTAAAACAGGGTGAGATTGTGCCAAATGGGGTGAGATTGTGACAACCTAATTGTATATGTTTGTTTACATATAGTAAAAAAAAGTTAAGTACATAGGCTTAGTTCAGAAGAATAAATCAAGTTTGAAAAAAGAACACAAAAATAAAAAATTATATGCTACTATTTTATGTAGAATTATGTTGGCACAATCTCACCCCAACGTGGCATAATCTCACCCCGTTTTACGGTAACGTGTTTTGAAATGATGCAAAAGAACGCTTTGTCAAGGTGACATTTATTTGGCGCAATATCTTGTGTTGCTAGTTTTTACAAACTAATGCTTCTAAAAACATGTTCTCTTCAATCAATGCATTCAGCTTCAATTCGTGTGCCACATTTCAAAACAGACACACAGTATGTGGAAAGGGGAGGGGGAGGGGGCTCCAGTGAAGCTCAGAAGCGACGAAGGATTAATTTTCACAATAAATTAGTGTCAAACATGTTAAGCGGTCTTGATTATATTTAGCTACATCTTCAATTACGCGAAGTTAAATTCTGATTTACGGAGGACATTTTTATGTACGAGAAACAAAGAGGTGATTTTTTTATAGTTCAAGGTCTTAGCGGTATGTTCACGTAATCTGCAGTAGTTTTGCTGATGACAACGTATCATGGTCTTCTGAACTGCGTGGACGTATTTTACAAGGTCGGTGCCAACACTACAGAAAAGTACTAATAGATAAATAAAAAAGAAACTTCAATCAGTAAAATTAAAAATTTCCAAAACACTGTCTGGACATATTCACTGTTATTTATTCTATGCTGGGTTTGTCTAGATCATTTCAAATGGTCCTTTTCAGTAGGCGTATCAACAGCCAAGTTATCAGTCCGTCGATAAAGTGATATGGTGCAGTAACGAGCAAGGAAATCACAAGAGTGAGACTCCTTCCGCTGAGATAAGTTGTGTTTCCTACGCTCCAAACGACAGCGTGGGACTGCAGACTCTGAGAAACTGAATCGTTACAAAATAATAAACGTTCCCTACCAAATTGTATAATACATTATTTTATATAGACATATGTAAAGCCCGGGTACTTGGGAAAAATACCAGTTTTCTTTTGGGCACAAGCAATAATTCAAACAATTACAAGTTTGTGACACTTTCGCAATTGGCCGTAGATGTACTAGACACGTCCTAGAGTGCGCTGAGCGAATAATAAAGAAGCAACTAAATGCTAGTCCACACAAGTAGTATTGTATTAGCGAGAAGTTGTTGTCTGCTCACGTGACAATTTACAGGTCAGTGCCGAACTCGTGAATTCAGGTTCTATAACTAGGGCACGGTAGTTTCCACGAAAAGATTTTTGCCCCACTTTGTTTCAGTGTCTTACGTGCACACCTGCACCTCAACTTCATGATTATTTGCAGAGTGTTTTTGTGCAGAGTCGTTATTAATTGGACTGTGCCAATCAGTACATGGTTAACTGTGATACATCACGTCTGTGATTTGCGGGTTTAACCTCCAGACGTTGTACGTTACGGCATCCAATCACTGACCACACAGCAGAGATGCAGGTGCACACGTAAGACACTGAAACAAAGTATTGCAAAAAACTTTTAGCGAAAACTACCGAGCCCTATCTATAACTAATGAGTAGAGCCCTCGATTTTTCGCGAATAGAATTCTGCAACAGTTTATTTCAATGCCATATGTACAAACATGCAGCCCTGCTTCTTGGTCAGTGATTGGCTGTTTTTAACTCTCAGCGTCTAGGGTTCTACCTGCAAATCACAGACGTTTGGTGTCGCAGTAAACTTGTTACTGTTGGCACAGTCAAATGAGCCACGTCCTTTTACACACCTAACTATTTATGTGATTATCACGCATAAATGACTTCACTGGAATATGTACTTATGAACCGCGAGAGAAAATTAACATTTAAAAAAAAAAATTGGTAGATACCAGCCCATCGCGTCAAGTGTTCATTTAGTTAATTTATTTGGCGTGTCGTGCCAACAAGGTGAGAGGGTGGTCGTCCCACCTGAAGTAATCTTGAAGTGGGGGCAAATTACGTTTCTCACCCGCCCTCCCCCCCTTTTTTCTTATTCTATTTCCCCATATTAACACTTCAAAATGACACTGTTATTGTTTGCAGTAATGGAAAATGTAGATGATCACACCCAAAGTGTTAAATCATTGCAAGAGTAATTTTAAGTAAATTCTACCCTGTTTTCGACTCACAAGAAAAGTTGCCACCTCCCTGTTTATTTGATAAGAAGAGATAGTTGCCAATAATTCGCATAGCTGAACGCAAATATAGCAATTAATAATATGCAGCAAGTGTTTGGAATTGGGGCTTTGATAAATAGTTAGCGCGGTAATGGATACGAAACTTCGTGACTTGGGGAAGATACAGTTAAGTTAGCATGGAACAGTTCATTGGACGCGCAGCAGGAAAAAGGTGGGTTCACAATGTCCCAACGAGATCGACCCACGACGATTGTGGTAGCTTAATTCACAATACTTCGACATGCGGCACGTCGTGGTATGGTCGTAGGAAATACTAAACAGTTTGAGCCACCGTATTTCAATCAGCTCGCTATATAGACGTACTTTATTAAGAGCTTTCAAGACTAGTGAATATCAGCACCCTCTCATATTCTTATGAAACTAGGAATATATGCTCTGAATCACGTTAATAGACAGCTAAAGTGGTCGCAGACACTGTATAACGACTAGTGCGCGCTCCAATCTGAGGAAGGACGTGGAAGGGTGGGGTTACGTCGCTTGAGCTCTCCACCCACATAAGTAATGCGAGTGTAAGAAATCGTCACGTCGTAGAAGGGGACTCGCACTTGTTACTGCACACATATACAACAAAGAGTCGACAGTTCGAATTGCTATAAACTTGGTATCCTTGTAATCAGGAGGAATGGTGCTATTTGCAAAAACAAAATATTTGACTGAAATAAAACGGTATTCGTTTTAAGTGCATCTAAAATGTCGCTAATTTCCGATATTAAAAACCTTATCTTCAGCAATTTTCGAAAATTACGAGATCTGTCCTTTTATGTTTTTTTAAATTTTTGTCCATTAGGCCGCGACATCTAATCTTAGCGTAAATTATTTCAGTTCGGTAAATCTGATGGTTTTTCTTAGGTTTATGCAGCCGTAATCATGTATATTTTGACTTTAACATGCTGATATTTGAATACTATGCATGCTAAAAAAATTTCCATAAGAGGAAAATGCAGTCTCAAGTGACATCTACAAAACTGAAATAATTTCGTACTAAAATAAAGTTATTAATTTCACACTTGAACGGCCTTAATTAACAACTAGTCACAGAAATTGTCCGTTTTACTGCGAGACAGAATGGCACAGTACAATGTTTTGGACTAGAGAACAGCTGCAAAAACAACAAAACATTCTTCATAAAAGTACAATTTACCCAGATTTCTCAGTTGAAAATAAATTTCGTTTTGTAATGTTGCATTTCATTTCCCTGCAAGGCCCAAAAGGGCGAAAATTAGAAATAGAATCTACTTTCGTCGAGCTTGTCGGGGCGGTAGTTTTGTCGAACTGATGTTTACTTTTTAATGGTTGTTGCTCAGATTTTGATGTGTCGGGGCTGTTGTATCGGGCTCATTGGGGCACTGTAAATGCACCTAAAGGGGCGGTAAACCTACGCGGTTTTTCACAGCGTCGGGGATCGAGAATTACCTGGACCATTATCTGACGCAGTTCCTCTCTGAACATGTGGTAATTTCAGGCGGCCGCCTGCCTGTCTTCTAAACAGCGTTGCAGTGTGCTAGCATAACTAATATTATAAGCAACTTCCAAACACGTTTCTAATGTGTGCATATACGAAAAGAACAAACACTTCAAAACACGTCGGAATGGTAGTTTCATCAAAACAATACGTTAATTAGAAATATCATTTCGGAGCATAAAAAAACTTTTCAATCCACTATATCTAAACAAATACTCACGGGATTCGTGTGAAACAACTATAGAAAGGAGTTCTGAACTTTGCTTAAAACGTTCCACCATTAAAAATATGGGTCACCATTAAAAGTGTCTTACGCAAGAGGTGATACCGCACCAAACGAGCCGATCAACATCGCCCTTGGCGCCGTACCTTACTCACACAAACACAAGGCCACCAGGCGGGCGCCTTAACGAGGTAGATTCCTAGATTTATTGATTTCGTGTTTGCTTACTTGTAACTAATTTTCGCGGCTTAATATTGAAATTGACATAAAGCATTAGTTAACAAATAATTTAGGCTTAAGTGAGCTAACTGTTTTCTGTATTAACCGATGTGGGACTGGAATTACTAATTACTTTAATTACAACTGCACAGATCAAAACAGTAAAGATATGTAAACAAGAATGATCTTAAGGTCACATGTTCCTATTTATGCTGTTTTTGCGAGTTTAATTTTTTAAATCCCGAAAGGAAGCAGATATCGCAACTGTTACATAGAAATGTTGCAAATTTTTGTACTATGCAGCCCATTATTTATCAGAGCATAAATTTCTATAGTTTTAGCTACTTATCGACTTAATTAAATTTTCTTAAAGTCAATAGTTAGTAAAAATTAAAAAAAACCTTACGTTTTGAAAAAAAAATTGGCTACTTAGTACTCACAATTTCCAACATTTCTATGTAACGGTTTTGTGATAGCTGCTCCCTTTCAGAATTTAAAAAATAAAACTTACTAAAATAGCATAAATAGGAACCCATGGCCTCAAAACAACTGGTAACACATTCTCATGTCCCACTTAGCTTCATTTTTAAATAATTAACATAGTATTTAAGTCACCTAGAAATTTAATTAAAAACACAGTTTTAAGGAAACTTCCCTCTTAAAGGCAAACCTACGTGGACTCTGGCTGGTTGAACATCCATTATGCGATCAACTTCACGTCCCGCTGACAACGGAGCACGTACGGAGTGATTATTGAATTTAGGAGACCCCGAGAGAGCGATTCAAATGGGACGTTCCTCTTCTATGAAGTCTACTTAGCGCTGACGATTAACTAGTAGATGCAGTCTCTGTATGGAGTCTCGTATACACTGTTCACGACAAAGTGACCACTGCTTGAATTTTTCCATTACTATTTGTACTATGAAAACTTCCAGGGAACTGGAAACCAGTGTAAACGTTCCACAATTCTTAAAGCTCAACATGTTTGACCCCAACAAAATATAGGTACTTTTTTAATTTTATTAGAGAATATGGTACATCGCGAACATATTTTGCACCAACATACCCTTGAGATCCTGTAGTTAATTGAAACCCATATGACTGGGTGATATACGTCTGACACAACATAGCTGTCTGCAGACCAATAACAGACATCAAATATTACAATAGCGGGATTCTGATTGGCTCAGTCAAATATGGTAACAGCTCCAAGTACAAGCTAAAGCCAGTAATCTTCTAGTGAGATGAACGTGTGCTGAAACCCAGAAAACAGTCAAGTTTCCCCGCGATGAACCATCATCTCTAGATATTATAAGTGTTGGGAAGTGCTCAGTTAAATTGGACAGACTATAGCAGTAGCAGTGCCTCTCCGGTTCTTGGAAGGCTTGAATACACATACTGACGGAACACCGCTTCCCTTAGCTCACGAGCCGGCCTCGGTAGCGCAGTCGGTTATGTGTCGGTCTACGGTGTGAGAGGTCATGGGTTCGAATCCCTGCTCGGGCATGGATGTTGTGTTGTTGCTTCACCTCACTTCACCCTCAGAGGCTCTTAAGAGGGCGTGGTATATAAGCTGGAATCTTAAATTGAGATTTACACTTTTTGAAAGTCAATATAGAAAAACTGCAACACAACAATCCTTGATGATTAGAATATTAGCCAATTTTTTTTTGGAACCAGCATTTATCCAGAATTATGTATTTTGTTAAACGTGATCTCTTGCGCCGAAATTAAAAGTACAAGATTTCGGCTTCAGAAATTGTTCTTCAGATATTCGTTAATCGAGAGTAATATTTGCTCAGAAAAGTTGACAAAAACTATTGCCTAGGATTGCTGTTTTTTTATTTTTGTAAATTGGAGTCGAGAAACCTACAAATTTGAACTGATGCTTTTAGTACTGAATTATATATCATTCACTACTAAGCTCTCGTTGTTAAAGGACTCTCTTGCTTCACCTCACCTTAGCTCACGAACCAGACGAATACGTAAGGGCACTGCATACCACGCGTTTAAAATGTGTTGCAATGCGTTCCTGAATACGTTGATTTTTACGAAAGTATTCCAAATGTGCCATTGTGCCAATTTACGAAAAGAAAAAACTCATCGTACAAGGACGGACTATCATTGCTAAGACACCATGCTCATTATAAACCAACTTTCGAAGCCCTCCAACACAGTTTAAAAAAACGGCCTTTTCAGACTTCAAAATGTACTAACAGGACGAATGCGATACTCAGAAACGTGAAATGGACTTTGCTACAGACTTCCCTCAAATAAAACTATATGGACACCGTTTAAGAGTGTCCAAGTGTGGAAAAATCATAATTTTATGTTTGTATGAAGTAGTGTTGGTTTTTTTAGACATTACCTAGGAGTACATTCCTCTTAGGGAAAAAAATTAGCTCAGATAGTTTTCCCGTAATGGCACTTCAAAGTCACAATTTGCACGTTTTTAGTTCTTATAAGCCGCAAAAAAACCAATGAACATAAATAAGTTAAACTTTTTTACACTGAAATTACATGTCACATGTTACTGCATGACATTGTTTTCAAAATCCATTACAAACAATTTTCTTATTTATTTTTTTAAAAACTCTATAAAAAAAAGCCAAAAATTTAAAATTTCAGAAATTTTTTAATACAAAAACATTTACAGCAGGAATAAATTATGTTCACGCTGCACTACCAAACCTATGAAGCCAGGGGACTCGCAGACAGAAAAAGGCATCATCTGTAACTTGGTGGCAGTAGATGTTTCCTACGGAAGATGGTAATGTTATTGCGGCTATGATTTTCCTTGTGGGTTTATTTAGTCTCTTGTTATGAGCCATGTTTTGTAGTCTACTTTTACAAAGAAAATCCTTGGAAACCCAACTGCTAAAAAAGTTCCTGTAAAACTACAATCGTCATCCTTGTAAAAAATGCAAAGCATGTGTAAGATTATAAAGTTACACTTGCAATAAGGAGAAAAAACTTTAAATGTTCTCTCTACTTTAACAATGACAAACTTATTTATTAAGTAGCTTTTTAATAAATACAATTTACATTAAATTATTTTGAAAATTAAAAAAAAATAATTGTAGAGATACTAAGATTCGAAGACGCATCCCTACGATTTGATTCTACGCATCTTATAGTCTGTCTCATGAAAGAATTCCATTTTTGACAGTTATGATGACATTTACTTTTAAAGCAGTTTCCATGTAAAAACAATTTTTGCGTCTGTCTTATTTGGTTTGTGCAAAAGTGCACTCAGCTGACTGTTCAATTGTGCTCTATATAACGCTATCTTAGGTAAAACTTATTAGTTTTTGACAGTTGTGACACTTACCATGTTTGAACAGTGCTACAGGAAAACACTTTTCATTTTTGTTTGCCAATCAGCTTAGTTTGTTTGCTCAGAAATCATATGTGATAGACTGATAGAGGAACGCGATGCTTTTTCCATTGAAACAGCTGTAAAATGGATGCCAACACAACTGTCAATAAATGAATTCTTTCATGAGACAGACTATACCCCTAGAGCAGCTTGACATTGTACTACTTGTTTTTTTATTATTTATGTGTACAGCATACATTACATTTAATGTACACTTCAGTGACACAACATTTCTTTTATTTTTGAAGCATGGAATCAACATGAAAATTCACATTATTCCTGAAAAATGTTTCCAGAGGATGTGATTTTTGTATGAATATGTAATTTTCGGCGAACCCATGTGTCCCCTGATTTTTGATAAAGACAATCCTAGAAACTTCATAAACAAATAATTTTACACGGAAATTTTTTTGTACGATTACTAATGTTTGTAAAACAGCAAAGAAATATATATAGTCATTTTTACAAAAAAAAAAGTTAAAAGCGTAAGAACTGTCAATATAGCCTATGCAAGATATTCTTTTGCAGTGTTACAAACTTTACCATTGCAACTTAATGAACAAAAGTTTCTACTAAAAAAAATCTTTGTAAATTTTACAAAAAATGTTTGGAGTGCACCCTTACTGATCAGGTAGAGGAAGGATGGAATTGCGGAGAGCCAAACATCTTGTATGTATCGGCGTATGAACGCTAAGTATAGTCAACAAGCTCGAATGTAAATGCGAGGCGGAAGGTTACCTACTAAACGACAGAAAACAAACAAAACAGCCACGCCTTTAATAGGTGCTTATAAACGACTAACTAGGTTTAGATGGTTTATCAAAAACGGTAATTGGCACATTCGTCTGAGATAAACAGTCTGAAATAAATTTATGAACAGATTATACATATCAATCGCAAAAAAAAAGATGTCACTTAAACGATATAAATGTAACTTTCGATATCAATACTCATTAAAATTACATTACCTAGTCTGCTATCATTCACGGCAAAGATATGGTATCATACAAAGCTAACTAAACCTAACTTGATAATGGACCTTGACACAATGGTGTTGTGAACTGGAAACACGAATGGAAAAAAGATAAGGTTGATAAAAACGTGTGTCATAGAGCTCTCGCAGACACGTCTCATTTTGACATACTTCTATAGCGCTGTGCTAAAAATTGTAACTAAGCGATTAAACAACAGGAAACTTGAATGTAATACATTGTGCGTTGTTTTAACCACTAGAACCGATTTCTTATTTCCATTCTAAATAACTGCAGATTTTTTGGATGTTTATTATTGTTAACATTTTACCGCCATTTTAACTAAAAAATTAGAGCTAGAAGCATAATAAAAGATAGGCGGAATACAGAAATTAATATTCACCGTAATATTTGTTTCCATGAACGCAATTTGGTTCAGAAATAGAATACGAAAACCTGGCATTTAGCAGGATAAAGATGCGATAACCGTCGTTAAATTGAATTAATTCAGTTTTTATTACAACTTTCACTTTAGATAGGCTACAAGACATGAAATAAAACCTGATGGGCAGTTTAAATGCAACATTGCTAAAATATTTTATTCTCAGCTTGTAGAATTAGGAAAAAAAATTTTTTTCTTTAAACTCGCCTTTCACCAGTTCCTGAAACGAAACTATTGCAAGGATTCATTTAACGGTTTATTTAACTATCAGTTCCGTCATAGTCTACACAATATCGTAGGCTAGTGTACAATAATAAATTGAATCGAACGTTATGGCAAAAATTGAAATTATCCAAGCAGAGGTTTTGGTCAGAACTTGGCTACGCTCTCCTGTTACAACGTTTTTTTAGCGATATTAGTTTTTTATTATTAAACGAGAGCAGATATAAAAAATATGTCTGGCAGTTTTGTTTAAAATCGTATTTTCAATGTTGGCTGATTGTTTCAATGTAGTAAGTACTATGGTTTCAGCTAATTATATAACTAACGAAATTCTTGTCGACTTTATAGTCGAAACTGTGCAATTTCTTGCTTTGAAAAAAAAAAATGTTACCACGGCAAAAACAATTATAAACAAAAATACTAGAAAGTTTTTTTTAATATCTTCTCTCATTTAAGCGTTTAAAAAAATTACTATCGCACAAAACAGTATAAACAAATCAGCATGACTCGAGCAAGGACACGAATTCACACGTTAAATTATATTCGTTGGAGCTGAGTTACATTTCACAATTACGTTTTCGGACAAATATTCTGCATTAAGAAGAAGAAGAAGAAGAAATTATTTCTATGGAAATAAAAACACGAAAAAAAAATTGAGTACGTGTTTTCGACATATTTTTGCTTGGAAATACTCGTTTGTTGATAGTCTCCAAAGAATTGAAAGAAAAAAAACAGCCTAAGAGATCTTACATCAATGCGGGAAGCACCGAGAACAAACAAAAAGTCAGCGGTGGCAGAATATGTAGAGTGGATAGGTTATTAACCATGTATTATATAACATAATTTAACATGTAAATCCTTATCATTGGTCTAGCCACCCAACGACACCGTCCTAGATCCCTGTTTGGCTGGGGAGTCAATGTTAATTAAATTACTTCGTACTATATCAATTAAAAAAAAACATAGATTTTTCAAAAAAGAGTATACTCTAAGAAGAAACGTGTTAAAATAAAACACAGAAAACCCCAACTGAAGTGCACACGTTTTAGAAAGTCAATATGGAAAAATTACAAACCAGCAGAAATAGACAGGCTAATGTTTTGGCCAACTTATGAACAAACAATTACCCAGAATTATTCATTCGTTATGAGTGAATCTGTTGAGCCGAAATTAAATGTACAATATTTCGACGTCACAAATTGTTCTTCAGAAATACTTTACGGTACTAGAGAAACATTTTTGTTCAGAAATTTGTAAACTATTGACTAGGGTTAAATTTTTTTGCAAATTGTCTTCGTGAAATCTACAATTCTAACTGATGCTTTTGGCGCGGAATTATGTACCATGCACTCTTATAGAAATGCATACACAATGAGAAAGTACGCTTATTTTTGTGTGAAATGTATATGTTCCGTTAAACTAAAATGAACATGTATCAAACATAAAACGTGCAAGGTTTCTCAATATAGCAGTATTCCTGGAAAAAAACTCCCCGTATAAAGAATACATTTTGTTCGAAAAATTACCTCACTGAGATGTTATTTCTTTGAAATTGAGTTTACATTTAAACACAGACGTAAGTAGAGTTCTTGAAGGTAACAATTTTTGTGTGAGCATTTACTGATAGCAGGTCTTGCATTTGTCAGTTGTTCAGCTCACAATTGCGGGCAGGAGAGTACTTGTCATCCGGCGATGAGATCGCGAAATAATATTCCACAATGGGATGGATGAAAGCGAAGTTTAGCCGCTGTGACGTGTATTCAACTTTTAAATCATCAAACAAAGGGAAGAAGATCCGCCTCAGAAATAGATGTGTTATAAAAGAGAGCGAACTGATTGGTGGATATATTCATGACGATTGAAATTATTCTTGGTATTGAGGTTAAAATCGAGTACTTTTAAAACACATATCTGACGTTCCTGAACTTCAGAGTCATCGAGTGGGATGCTTCTTTGTATGATCACAATAAAGTCGCAACTCGGAGACGATGATGATAGCCCACGAAAATACCTGTTACAATTTAAAATCTTCAAAATACTGTTTGCTTACAATTTTTATGCGAAATACAAATTTTAAAATTATATTTATTAATTCGAATAACGGTCTCGTTGGAAAAATCAATAGGCCTGTGAATAACATACAACTTTCACATAAATCAATGTCGAAAATCTAAATTTTACTACATTAAATCTACCTTATTCTGAAGAGATAATTCACGCCAAAAAATACGCCATGAGATAGCCTACTTAAAAAAAAAGCATTGCACGAATATCTTTGCATTCTAAAAGTAAAAAAAAAAAAACTATTATTGTCAAAAACCTATTAAGATAGTACAGTCGTTTCCTCCGAGTTATTATGTCATGATGTGCCTCAGTGTATATTACCTTCTTGGTGTGAGATGGTTTTGATTACCAACTATGTAAAACGGAAAGGCCTTTTCACACGATGAAATTTTCAATATAATGAATGGCTTATCACTTCACAACGATTCAATAAACACTTAAGGGCCACTTGATTACTAATCACACAATTTTTAGTCAAATGACGCATGTAATGCGTAGTGCAGCTATTTCAAAATTACCTACTCACCCTACACGACATGAAAATTGGTTAAAACAAAACATATTTTTCTGTATCTTTGTATAGGTCATTCACGATAAGTGACCACTGCATAGAGTTTTCTTTCGGCAGTTTTGCAGTAATTTTTGCAATTTTTAATATGAAAACTTCCATGTAACTAAAAACCACTGTAAATGTTTCAACACTGTCAAAAGTTAACATCTGTTGGACCAATAAAACATATTTTAAATTAATTATACGTTCTGCTGAGTGTTCAGTTTATAGTTAACAGCCTATATGCGTTATTTTTTAGGAAAACTGTTCGTATTTATTTCCAGTATCATCCAATTCGCAAACAGAGCTTAGTATGTTATTTCCACTATTATTTTCAGGAAAAAAAAATATTTTGTGAATTAAAAATGTTATACAAGAAAATAGGTACAGAAAATGTATTAAAGAAACTATGTTCGAAACGAAAACCTTTGAAGAAATTCAGTATAAAATGGCCGCGATTACAAGAACAAGATAGCGTCACATCGTTTTCAATAAATTTAATTCAATAAATTTGACAGAAAATTGAAGATAAACATGATTGTGTGAAAGGGCCTAGATTGGTAAACAAGTTGTCAGCGATAAAGTCTTAAGAGTGTGTAGTAGATAAATAAACGCTAGGAACATAATTTTAAATCCATACGTTTTTTAAAGTTAATACGCAAACGTATAAAACAATAATTCTTTAGATAATTATTTTATGAGCAAATATTTACCCAGAATGATGCATTTGTTAAGCGTACTCTGTTGCGCCGCAATTAAAAGTAAGACATTTCGGCGTCAGTGATTATTCTTCAGAAGTACATTTCTCGAAATAATTTTTTTTTTTGCAAATTGGCTTCAAGAACCCTACAAATTTTAAACTGAAGCTTCTGGCGTTGGTGTATGTGAGGCACAAAACCGATGAGCGTTAAGAGTGACGTCGGTCGGCGTACGTAATGCATTATCGCCTCTACACGCAAACCCAGCGACTGGCGCGCAGAGCTTTACTATTATTGGTTATAGGACTTTAAGCGGTGACCGTAATATTTTATTTGTGATACTTGTGGTTCACCAGCGCTTATTTCTATTATTGTGTTTATCGAATCCGGTTGGAATTTTCCTAGATACGGCAGTTTAAAAATAATCAGTTTTTAGCCATTTTGAGAGTCTTGAAAATCGTGTTTCCAATAAGCGATCCTAATTTTTAATCTGAGAGAAACATTGTTTGACATGTGTTTTCTTTTCATAGATGTACAAACGTAATGCGAGTTGAGATATTTCTTCCAAAAATGATTACTTGTAACTCGCTGCAGTGCGTTTCAAGCGCAGGTAGATAGGAACCTTAAAGTTAAACAATATTTGACTCGTTCATGACTTAGGAATTTTTTTATCAGTCCCGCGGATACAAACAGGAACATACAGAGAAGGAAAGGAAGGGATCAGTGACCCTACTAGCTTACCGCCCACGCCACTTCCTGTCTCCGGCAGCTCACACAAGCTGGAACTGTTTTCAGCGTAGAATACTCATCTGTGGCGGAGGCCTCTTATAGGCAGTTCGCAAACAAGTGAACACTTTTGAGGACCATTATTAAAAAGTATTATTTATTGTAACTTAAGACGTAAACTTTTGAGCACAGTACAGTCTGACTGTTGCTTAGGTTGCTTGTTTATATACAGGATGTATCAGTACAGCGGTTACAAACTTTCAGGAGAGAGTACACCCAGACGGTGGGAAATCAAATAGCAATGAATAGTTGGAAACACTTTCCTGCGACACAAAACACAAGGAAGAAAGGATACCAACAAAAGGTAAAAAAACAGCAAAAATGCTGGGAAGACGTTGGCTGGTGATGACGATCGATGTCTTTATTTTTTTTTTTTTTTGTATTAAGAATAATAAACATGTTTTATCCTCTTGTTCGTGTTCTTTCTTTCTTGTGTTTTGTGTCGTCACTACGGCGCCAGGAAAGTGTTTCCGACTATGAATTGCTACGTGATTCCCCATCGTCTGGGTGCCGTCTATCTCTCCTGAAAGTTTGTAACCGCAGTATTGATACATCCTGTATAGTGGAATAACTGTAAATTAACTGAAAGTGAAAAAAAAAATAGGCTTCAAAAGTGCTCACTCACTTTATCGCGAACTAGTTATAGAGTAAATAAAGCAGTATTAAGAAACGCCAGGCAATGTTAATTTTCACTTCAGTAATATTATCTACAGTCAGATTTTCAAGCGGGGGACCAGTACAATCAACTTACTAATACCAAAATTCATTTTACTCTTTTTCAAATGTGGTGACATTGAATAGACTCACTACTCTCGTACAAATACCTCGAGTTTCGCGCAAAACATCGTACGTACGAACCATTACCAAATCAATATTGCCTGAATATTTCAAAACAAGTGTTTAAAATGTTAGACGATGTGCTTGGAAATGAGCTCGACTGACAACGTAAGAAACGCCGTTAAAATATGAACCGATATTCAAAACGAAATCATCGCAGCTGTGTTATTCTACATTTTCAAAATGTAGGCCTAACAATTTTGGTATTTTTAAACTAATTTTAAAAGTAAACTTTTATTACATAACCTAACTGATGTAACAACATTGTACTATGTTAGGAGAATCCGGCCACGTCATAATTTAAGTGTTTTGTTTATCCCGATAGCATGACGGGGCCGTACGTCTACCCACCTTCCCCCTCCCCACCATACACACACACACGCACACACACTAACACACACACACACACACACACACTACTGTACATTGCAGAGAAGATGCACGGTGCACTTTTAGTGGTCACCTGTACAGGCCGGCGACAATGTACAAAGCTCTAACAAATAGAATTCCGTTCGAGAACTTATCAACGCACTTTAATGTTGTCTGCTTTTCAGAAAAAATAACGTTTTAAAAAATGCGTGACCGAGCGACGTGACGCATTCGGGAGTGGGAGGGAGCGGATTCGATTGTCGGTCCCGGCCATCCAAAATCGCTCCAGGCGAATGCAAGGCTGGTTCCTTAACATAGGCCATGGCCGACTCCTTGTAGTTAATTACCTAATTGACGACGGAACGTAAAGACAAAAACATAAAAAAAAAAAAATTAATTTGTCGGTAAACTCATCGCCCCGCTACATACATATATTTTTCCTTCCTATCTTCTCAAAATACATAACACAGTAAACCAATGAAATATTGTGTTTCTTATTCCATTTAAGGCCATGCTCTCTAGTTTCTACATTTTTATTGATATAAAATTTATTTACGCTTAAACGAGAGCAGATATAAAAAATCTGTCAGGCAGTTTTGTTCAAAATCGTCTTCTCCATGTTGGCTGATTTTTTTCAAAGCAGTAAATACTGTCGTTTTAGCTAATTATATAACTAATGAAATTCTGGTTAACTGACTTGCAGTCGAAACCGTGTAATTTATTGCTTTGAAAAAATTAGGTATCACAGCGTAAACCATTTTAAACAAAACTGCCAGACATATTTATGATATCTGCTCTCGTTTAAGCTTTAAAAAAAATGACAATAGCAAAAACAGTAGAAACTAAAGAACGTGGTCTTAAGAGGATTTCTTGACTGTACGACTAAGCAGTTCAACGGCGCTCTTTGGATTCTGTAAACATAAAATTCAAAGCTGCGAAACCATCACATAATTTTAGAACATTGTAGACTACGTGTGTTTCTCCATATTTTTATCCTCCAAAATTTCTTTCAGAAAGATAACTCACATCTGAAACAAATTCGCGGAATGTTATGACGACACATCTTCGGCGGCGTGCAGGGCCGCACACAGAAATTTTCTCGAACGGGGCCCAAACCTGAATGCTCAATTTAATAAAGTTAAAATTTTGGATTGTATAGATATTATCACTAGGTTACATTAAAGGTGACATTGAACTACAGTAACCAGGATTTTCTAATTTTCTAATGCACCAATAAAAACGTAAGGTGGTCCACAATTTGAGAACGTTGTTAAGTACTTACAACAAACCTCCTCCCCCCCCCCCCCAAACATTGATAATAAAGCTAGGGGTCTGGAAAAGTTTGGAATTTAAGGTGTAAAACGGTGCTATTTGAGCAGTATCCATAAGATAAGTAGTGCTTGAACTCCATTTCACTATTCTATCCAGTGTAATTTCAAACACTGCGGGGAGGGGGAATCCCCCCTCCAGGCGTGTGCTCTGTACTATCTTTTTTGTTTTAATCAACGTAACTGCAACACACACGTGCATACCTCTAAAAATTGCATCCCGCCAAGTCGAATACTCTGTTTACTCTAAATTTGGTACGTGGTCAGCCCACGTCCAAACATGATGACAACAATGTCACTACAGTGACAGTAACTTATATAAAATACATCATGATATGTACAATAAGACACACTACGAATAGTTTCAAGAAAGTAGCGAGACTCTTTTATACCTTCAGCGCGCCAATGTCAAGAACACAATACAAACTCATTTTCTGCGGTTCCTCAACCCTCGCCTGTCCAGACCGTCCCCTCGGTACTAACATCGAGAGCGCTCTCGGATCTAATTCGATTCAAGGGCGCCTTCCATCGACAACGATCGATGTCAATATCGCGAGACAGGCCGGCGGGCTGCCGCGAACAAGACAAGCCACAGTCGGCCCACTGCTGGATGTGATGCTGTGACGAAAACTCGAAAACTCTTAAAAATGAGTATTGGTGCATGGAAAACAGAAAATTGTCAAACTGCACTTGGAGTCTGACGGAGTGACCACCGTGGTTACCAGCTTCACATTAAGGCGTATGGAAAGGTACGATGTCGAGCAGACGAAAATACTCAATTGTCAATAAAATCTGAACTACTCATTAAAATTCGATGAGATTTTTTGCCAGTAGATATTTCATCAGCGAAAATTTATTTATACAGCACTATGCGGTAGTATGCTTTACTTTCGAGTAAAAAATTAAAAACTTTTTTTTTAATAAGGGCTAGAAAAACAAAATCCATAAAAATGGAAAATAGTATGTTTTATAAGTTTAAATATGATAATATCTAGGCATCTATAGTAACCGAATTGCACAAATGCTCGCGTTTTGATCTAGTAAAATCTCTGCGCGAGAGGTTTACGAATGTTAACATTATTTTCAAATTAAAACGCAAGTTGGCCTATTTTTGAAATTCAGTTACCATAGAGGCCTATATATTATCGTATTAAAAATTATAAAAATGACAGTTTTCCTTTTTGTAGATTTTGTGGTTTCTAGGACTTATTTTTTCTAAAAACATTTTAACTCGAAAGTAAAGCATACTACCGCATAGCACTATATAATTAAACGTCCACTGATAAAATACCTACTCGCAAAAAATTACATCGAATTTTAATACCGTAAGTAGTTAAATTTTTATTGTCAATTAAGTATTTCGGTCGTCCGCTCGACAGCGCATCTTCCCATACCCCTTAAGAATCCTGCCAACAAAATTGATAGTTTCAACTGCATTTATATGGCATTTGTGAGGACTCATAAGATTACGTACACTTTCAGAAAGCCGGCTTCAGAATATGTGTTTAAAGCGATATTATAATCAGTGAGGAAGAAAATGAAAATAAAAGCTATACTTATATTTCTGCTTTGACCAGTATGGTGTTCTGAAAGTGTGCGTGAACTACTGAAGTCCTCATAAACGCAATTGCAACTACCAATTATCTTGTGAGGACACGTAACTTCACGCAGATTAACCAACAGTGGCCTCCCTAAAGGCACCATTAGAAATTAAACGAGTTTTCAGTGTTGCATTCCCCAAACCCCTTTAAAAAAACCTACTATAGTGTATATGTCAGGAGCGCCAATTCAGGCTTTTCTTGGGAAGGTGGGGGGGGGGCAAGATTTTTATTTTGGCAACAGTGACCTTGTTGCATCATTTTTATTAATTTAGCATGTATGAATTAGAAACTTAAATAATAAAATTTCAATTGTATGTGCTTACGTTAGTATTATTTAAATAACAAAATACACAAAAAATTTATAAGTGGGAGTGTCAGACAATGTTATTGTACTTTCAGTTTCTGAGCCATAACATTTATTCAAATCGTATTATCCAAATTTTCTTTTCGACAAAGCATATGATATATTCTTGATTAACTGATTGACATAAATAATAATGAAATCTTACAGTAGTTTGTCTTGCTGAATCATCGAAAGAGAATTCTTGAAAGTTAACCTATAATTCTCTTGCAGTGATTCTGCCTGACAAATCAATGTATGATTCCATTATCATTTATGTCAAGCAGATTACCAAGAATATATCTTATGCTTTGCCAAAGAGAGAATTTTGATAATACAATTTGAATAAATGTTTTCGCTAAAAAACTAAAAATAACACTCCCACTTAAAATATGCTCTCTGCAAAATCAGTGTTTGCGCATGCGTAAATAAATGTTCGGATTTTTTTTTCAGGAAAGGTTAAAAAAGAAACTACCTATAGTCCTACAGTATTACATTACAAATACAAGGGTGATACTGTAAGTTGCTACAAATGACGTTGTTAGGGCTACAGGGTTAAGTTTTTGTAAGGTACAGGAGGAAAGTACATTCCATCATATGTCGTTCAATCTTTCGTCTTTCTGCACGGACTATATCATATTCTGTTGAAGATCTAACTTGCGTGCTATTGTACTAAATGAAGCGTGCGGGCGATAAGGGCCTACTTCTGCTCGCTCACAACTTGCCGCAACGCCTCTAAGCCCAGGTCAAGTGGTGCTGGCCTTCTGCTTGAATCCTTCTCCACATACCCCTGACCACCTTTTTTTGCTCCACACTTCCCACGTAGGTCTACACGACGTGGCAATTTACAGCGCCGGTGGGGCCGGGAGAGGTGGCGCGGGAGAAGACGACGTCGAGGAAGTGATTGGTTGGGGGGGGGGAGGGCCACCAGAGGACACGCTCCGAGTACTCTTTTTAGTAGGTGAGAGAGAATCGGCATTTAGTTGTTACTGCGGGCACGCTAACAAGGCAGGAATTAGTCCTTCTGTCACTGCTACAAGTACGCGGAATGTGGCCGCGCCATAATTGAATCCCCTCCCTCGTTTCCTTTGTGACGACAGGGGCGTACAAAGTAAGAGAAGAGGGCCTTGTGTCTCGTCGACAAGCGAGGTCATTATAGACGGGTGACACACAACTTGGTACAATGGCAGGAGCTGGGAGATGAGTCAGCAACGGAAATGCATTCACCTTTGAGTGATTTCGGAGTATGTAGTTCCGTATCCAGTGTGAACGCGACCAAAGTATCATACTCTTCAGACGTGATCACCGCATAGAGTAACAACAAATATCGTATGATACACCCCGGATGTAGACATAAGGGCTGAGCGCCTGTAGGCATCTGCTTGCCCTGCAGGATTTGAAGGGCGCCAGAGATGTCAAGGGAAGCGGGAGACTACCCAGAAAATCCGCCGACTAGCGGCATCGTCCGCCAAGACTCCCCGCCGGGAATCGAGGCCAGATCGCCACGGTGGCAAGCGAGTGCTCTAGTCACCGCGCCGACCGCATACAGTGTCAGAATAAACACCAATACGAAAACACTGTGCGCCAATTACGTGCTGCGAGCATAAGGAGGCATTGATCTTGATTTGTAGATTTTTTTTCGCACTTATCACTTCTCATTGTAATTGCCTACAGCGGGTTCAGGAATGCCTTGCGACGACTTCTTTAAATATCAGTCGTGTATATGTTTATTAACAACGTGAAATAGGTATATGTGAATCTCACCTGTGCATTACAAGAGTGGTATTTTAAAAACCCCACTAATCGTGGTAAAATGGCATTTAAAGGTTAAAAATTAACATTCGTTAATAAAAGACCTGTGAAATTCATCTTTACACCACGAGACTGACATTTTAAAAATTCCAAGGAAGTATACTCTAATCACGGTAAAATGGAACTTACAGGCTGTTAGGGGAAAACCAAAATGAACATTCGCATTTGTAAGAACATGCAGCATTAGTCAACATAATAACATGGCCGTACCGTGTTTATATATTTTCTTAACAAATAAAATTAACTCGCATTCACGACCATATTGTGTTATGTATCGAATATTGAGTTCAATTTTTTTTTTATTGCGAACAACAAGACCGAATGTTTCCATTTCTCCTTACAGCTGCAGGGTTGAAGCTCTTAATATGAATTGCTGTGGAATTCGAATAAAACAGTACTAATACCCCGCCCCATCCATTTATACCACCGCGACTCTCAGATCCAGTCAAAGTAGGCAGACACGACAATAAGGCCAACACGCCCGCATCTGATGTCCATCACGAACGACGGCAGATATCTAACGAAACATAGATGATAAACAGCTGTACAATGTTGTGCGAAACAGCGTGTACACATAGTCCAAATGTTTATCTGCTGCCATTGTGAAATGAACGGGAAACAGAAAAACGTTAGCTGCTACGCAACACGTTGTACCATAAAGCACATATTTCTAATGCTGGAATCACAACCGCACGACGTACGCGACGCGGATAAAGTAACATATCAGGCAATCAGCGTCTAGGCTTATGTGACGTCAGCGTGACAGAATCGCGGACGCGACGCGAATTGCGAATAGAAGATGTTTCTAATTTATCCAAGCCGCGGACGCGTCAAAACTCAAACACGGAGTTTAATTTTGTGCACAGATGTTGCTTAATGGCGTGGTGTACATCAGTTTTCATCACCATGTTTTTGTTTTTATATATTACCGGATATTTTGTTTCTGATTTTAGACACAAAATGTCACTAAATTTTGCTGTTATAATTTTTTTTAGCTCTCATAGTTTTTGCGTAATGGCTCGTTAAAGTCAAAATTTACATGTAACCATTTTAGGATGACACTAAAACCAACTCACTTAACAAACTGAAAAAATTCACAGTGAATAACGATGTTGTAGGCTACAAATTCATCACCAAATCCAACAATTTTGTATTTTTTAAAAACTACTTGTATATTTTTTAAATTTTATTTTAAACTTCAGCAGTTTTATGTAAATGCAAAACATTATTCTTTATTTTCATGTACGAGAAATTGAAGCCTGCGACATCTTTATCCGCTGTGAATTTTTTTAGTTTATTTTGTCAGTTGGTTTTAGTGTCGTAACATGCAAATTTTTACTACAATGAGCCATTACGCGGAAACTATGAGAGAAAAAACAATTTCATTAGAGCAACATTTAGTCTCAATTTTGTGTCTAAAATATTAAATATATGTCTAGTAAAAATATAAAAATAAAAACATAGTGACCAAAATTGCTGTAGACCGTGCCTTAAAATGATGAGTTGGTATGTACTTGTTACACATTTGAATTTCCAGCCCTCATAAGCAATTTGCTTGACTTTTCTAGGTTTTCCAGACCTGCAGCAACACTGATATGTGACTCAAATTACGCAAGTCACTTGTCATCACGACGTGGTATGCCATCTTAGTAGGTGCAGTTCCCTCGCAAAACCCCGCCCATCAATTCAAGTCTCTTCTCACATTTTATTGCTTAAAACATATGAACATATATACGCCATAAAAAGTCACATACCAGTAGCCAATAAACATTTTCCTATGCTCAGAGAAATCGCAAAACAACACTGCTGCCTATCTCCAACGCGCAGTTTTTTTCTTATCTGGTATCGCTTCCTTGCGGTACAGAAACTATACGATCGTAAAACTGGTCGCTATCGCTCGTAAATCTATTCGTGGCGATAAACGCCGCTGATTGCGTTTCCCAGAAGTACCTCGCTACTCACACCACGGTCATTAGTCATCGAGTCGCAGTGCGTGTTAAGTAAACGTAAATGCATTTCTAGCGCCGGTGCTAGCCGTCCCAGGGAGTGCGACAACAAGAGGAGGGGTGGCTGGGGGGGAAACTACAAGCAGCGGGGTGCCGTGAGACGTGAAAGTTCACGGAACGTATTTTCCCCAAGACGTCGCAACTTGTGTTTATAATCCCGCGGGTGTTAGGGCGCGGTTTACCGCAATTTTCATCACAATTTTTTTATTTTTTATTTGTACCAGATTTTTTTTCTTATTTTAGACACAAAATGTGACTAAATTTGGCTCTTATGGAATTTTTTTATCTCTAATAGTTTTCGCGTAATGGCTTGTTGAAGTCATATTTTGCATGTTTCCGTTTTAAGGACTACACTAAAACCCACTAATATACCAAACTAAAAAAAAAATCACAGTGGATAAAGCCATTGCAGGCTACAATGTCATGCTCATAAAAATAAAGAATGAAAATTATTTGTATTTTTAAAAAATGCTGAAACTGAAAATAATATCTGGTTAAGTTTACGACACTTTTTTGTAGTGTAAAATTTTTTTTTTTTGAAACTAGTCTCCAAAAATTTTTTTTTGTAAAATTACAAAATGTGTTGTAAAATTTGTCATGTCTCCTAGGTTTATTTTGTTTCAAATCGAAAAATTTGCTCATTAACGTTTATTTTACTAGTTCGCAAATGTGTTTACGATATTTGTAACCACTTTAAAAGGTTTCTGACATCTTACTTTCATTGCCTGACTAATTACGTTCTGATATTAGTTTACAAGATTTTCCTTGTAAATGTACAGAATTTTTTTACTGTGTATCGAGCTGTATCAGGAACTAGAATCTCGCTGTCTCTAAGCTGACTCTGGCCCACTCACCATGCGCATAATCGCCTCTAAGCGCAAGGCACTATAATTCTCTTGATGCGCCAGATGTACGTCCTCCCAGGAGCGTAACCAGAATTTTTTAGGGTACGGGTGGGGGGGGGGCGGATGAGGTTTATGGGGGATAATTTTGTTGCAATGTATTACATACATATCCCTACACATTTACAGTCAAATTTCAGTCATTATTTTTTTGGGGAAACAATATTTACTTCTACAGGAACAAAAAGTGTTTAATGGTTATAGGTCTGACCACGCGCCGTTCCTGCACTACAGTACGCAATAATCTGATGTGCCGACGAAATCTTTCAACACGTTTCTATCAATGTTCACAGTTATTCCTACTGTTTATGGGTCAGTGACAGTGGAATAGTGTACAATATACAGGACTGCTGTAATGATATTCCACAGCAACGTGATCCAGTTCACATTATGAACCGTGCATCATGTATTGCGAACTGTAGTAGCCTACAGAAACTGTACGTTTTCGGACCTTTGTCCATATGACATTTTTTGTTCCTCTACATGTGAGTATTGTTTCCCCAGAATATTGACATGCTATTTGACAACACCATGTATAATCAATGATTTGATTTGCTTGGAATTATTGTAGTTATGTTTATTTAACAGGTACTACCAAATAATTTTGAAATTTTTATTGACATTTTTTGTAGTTCCCTGCGTCCTCTTAATGAAGGTCGGCCACATATCACTAAAAAAACAGTCGATGAAGTCCCTGGCGGATATGTGTTATTCGCCCGTAAATATACAAATAACACAACGAGGCCCAATAGCATGCGACGCACATATAGCAGTAGTAACGTCGTAAGTTAGGACGTAATTGATACTGTCTGACTGTAACGTACATCAAGTTTACATGAATACATGCCAGGGACTCAGAGCTGGCGCGCGGATGGTACGCTATTTTTTACGAAACCATTCCACATCGAGCCGTATTTACCAAATAGGCCCACTAGGCCCGGGCCTAAGGCGCAACTTATGTGAGGGCGCACTTTTACTAAGGACAAAATGTGGGGAATTTCCCATCGCTGTTTTTATGAGTATCAATATGTCGACCTGTAAAAATTCAAATTGCTGCACTAGTATGCGATTTCAATGAAGGGAAAAAAAGTTCTCGTTAGCTGTCATTTTCAAGTAACTGCATTAGAAACAACGAAAATAATCATTGTGCCATAATTATTTTTGTTTTTATGCACAGCGAGAGAAAAAAGTAAGAGTGATTTTAGTGTGGTGTTGAAAACGGGACAAGGACGCAAGTTGGTAAGGAAGGATGTATAAGAGAATCTGCGGTGGCGCTGAAGAGTCACGGGCCTAGGGTGTCTAGATGCGTAAATACGGCCCTGTCCACATGTGTCCATTGTGTCAATGTACAAAAACGAAATGCACTTCAAACAAGGTCTAAATATCGTTTTAAAGACATCATGCTCATTAAAAACACTGTTCATAAACACTCAAACGAAAATAATAAGTAAAAATGGACTGATGTTCGGACTACCGTACTTCAAAATGTACAAACCTATGTACGTGAAACTTAAATAAACGCTGAAAACATCACTTGATTATTACGCTATTTTTAAGGCAATATGAATAAAATACTCAATGACAATCCTAGATAATGATATTTGCCCACTTTATGCGTAAATATTTATCCAGAATTTCTTATTCGTTACGTGTGATCTCTTACGCCGCAGTAAAATGCACGAGGTTCCGGCGTCAGAGATTGTGCCTCAGAAGTTCGTAACACTGGAAACAATTTTGTTTAAAACGTTGGCTAAAACTATTGTCTAGGATTGCTATTGTTTAACTTTCGCAAATTCGCTTCAAGAAACCTACAGTAATAGATTAATGCTTTTAGAGTTGAATTATGTATCACGGCCTCTTAATGAAATTATATGGTCATAGCTTAAGGGTGTTCAAGTGCGATAGTCGTAATTCTACGTTTATATGAAATAGTGTTCGCTTTGTATACGATATTAAATCAAATTTTGTGAGTGCAGTTTCCTCTTACGAAACAATTTTAGCTAGCGTAGTTTTCTCATAACGATGCGTCAAAGTCAAAATGTGCATGTTCTGCTGCCATGAAAATAGTGAAAACCAATTGACTGTAATACGTGAAATAATTCACAGTAAAATAACATACTATGGCTACGTAATAAAACTTTTAAAAAAATCCCGCGAACTGTTTTTGTATTTTAAAAAATTGCTGAATTTGTAACTTTTTTCTGTACATTTGCTATAATTTTTTTATTCAAAATATTACGTTGTGCGTTTTTTAATGTTTTATTGCACAGCTCATGGGATGTAAGTTCACAATGAATTATTTTGTTTAAGTAGGTCAGTTGGTTTTCATTATTCGCATGACAGTGTAACTAGCAAATTTTGACTTCAACACCCCGTTACGAGAAAACTATGAGAGCTACACTTGTTTCGTAAGAGGAAACTGTACTCACAAGTATCGTCTACAAAACTAACAATATTTCACAATATAAAACTATGACTTTATCGCACTTGAACACCCTTATAAAGTCCCATAGTAAAAATGGACCGCTTGGCTCGTGGCGATGCGGCATTTGATTCTCACTTCAAGGTCATCCTTACAGCACCGTCGCTTCTGGGCTTGTAACGCGCGAAACCCCTCTACATAGCCGGCGTCGCCAAACATTTGTGCTGTCTCGCAGTGCACGTGAGCCAGTGTTGCCAGTTGTACGGAAATTTGCGTATCTGAGTATCTGAATGGAAATTCGCTTCTTACTACAGCGTACGGAGAGAACATTTCCGTACACCAAAATACGTAAATTCCTCTTATGAGAAGAAAGAAAATACATTTCACAACTAAACACAGAGCTATCGCGTTTGTGGGTATTATTTTATACACTACACAAAATATTGATTGACACTTTGATTAAAATGTTCCTACCTAAATGTAATTTGCTTTAGTCAGTTGTTAATCTAACATAAAACAGTCCGATAAAGACTGCCAATTTCTGAGCTAGCTTGCAGGCAGGTGGTCTATTTCACGTATATATCAATGTCAGCCTCTTCGGCCATTCAGTATTACAAACTTCTTCGAAAATCCGAGAATTTTGCCGCCAAACAATAGCTTGCATACATAAACCTTTTTATTAAAAGTCACGCCTTAAAGTTGTACCATTCAAAGAAAATTCTCGTAATAACATGTGTACGGAAATTAATCGAAAACACGGAAATTCCATGCAGCTGGTACGGAAACCCACTAATAAAACTGGCAACACTGAATTTGTAAGCTGGCCGTTGTGAAGGAGCCGACCGACTTGACCGGAACTTGACACTGGCGTAGGCACGCGTCTGCGAGAGTCTGCGCCCTTGGCCTTCACCTCCCGCCTTCCTTCTTTTGTTTACGTCGGCGCGCCGAGCACACGGAGCGCTACCGGGCCTCGCGGCACAGCCTTCACTGCACCGCAAGATCGTTATCGCCCGCGCAAAGAAACTGACGTATATATACACCACGCCGGCTAAGAGGACGACGAGCAACTTTGCCATCGATTGCTTTCCTCCTAGCACGTCCATTTTTTTTTAACTCCCAGAGATATTTTTTTATTCCAGCAATCTACCTTGGACCGATAACGTCATTTTGTTGCGAACACGAGGGGAGGGAAAGAAACAGAGAGAGACGGGAGGGGGTAAACAGTGGTCGCCATTGTTGTCAGATCTCGCAAGCCGACAAGAGGGGAGGGCCGCGCTATCAGCGGGTGGAGAGGGGAAGGCGGGAGAGACAAGCAAGGCTGGGAGGAGAGAGACTCACGAGGAGCGACAAGGCAACAGACGAGGAGAGGGCCTTATCAATGGCAGTTTTGGGAGCAGGAATAATACTCGGCACACAATACAGAGCATCCGAGTTATCGGCCATCAACATCCTCCGCCAGCAAATATCGCCGAGATACGATACCGCGCGGCTCTGGGTGCTACATCCTGGAAACTTGGATGGCGATAAGCACTTCCATTCCATCCACACGCTGCCACAGATAACAAGCGACGGGGCTGAAGCGTTGGAAGGAGGGACGAGGTAACGCCGACCAGATAATTACACAATGGGTTCCCGCCGTCAGACAGAGCGACGCTTTCCATCATATCAAGATGCGAGGCGTACAACCCTCGGCCCAATATCACAATGCGTCCGCTGCTTTTTGTTTTCTTGCACGGCAAGTTAAATAAAAAAAACTACCTCGACAGATACACCACTCGCGCTGTCCCTTCCTAGAATATTATTTTACTAAAGAATCTGCGGCAAAGAAAAGAAAACTAAAGCCCGTAAATAAACTACGAGAACAGAGAAAACTCTCTTCGCCTTGAATGGCTGCAGCAGGAAGATGCATCAAAAACCTCTCGGGCCAGTAAACAGTAAGTTAACGGGACGCTGTCTCGGGCGGCCTGAAGAAGAAGATAAGAACAAATATGTTAGATGGTTGCCCGATTAACCGGCTACATAAACTAACATCCCAGCAGGTAATACGCTAGCCACACAAAAAAAAATCTGTTTACAATAAACCGTAATTTAGCTTTATATTTTAAAGGTTTGATTTAGCTGGTATGCACGAGTGTAAAATAGAATTCGTACGATTATTTCTAACCTCAAAGTAACGTTAGCATTTTAAACGCGCGAAAAGAGCAGTGCAAAAAAAATGTCCACAAAACGTCACTGTTACCAGAAAATTTGAGTTTTATTATTGGAAGAGAATGGCTCTGTGGTTTATTAAGAATTAGTACTGACACAATGCCTTCAAAAGTAGAATATTGATTAATTTGGGGAGAACTAAACGCCGTAAAAAAAACTAGCATAAATATGGTTTGTAACGTCAAGACAGTATTTGATGCTCTAACGAAGTTATATTTTCAGAAATTAATCTGAAAGAATTACTATGAAAAACAAATTCAAAATGGCGACACCACTTACTCCTTAACTCTGAAAGTCGTGACAGGGCTATTTTTTTATCATGACACTATGGCTGTGATAGGCCTACCATATAACTTTTTCCTAATCGACACCGTTTACAAAAATAGAAAATAGCTCAACAGCGCTGAAACTGGCATACATAATTAAGTATAGCTTAAGGATAGCTAACTTTTTCAAAGCAAAGCAATAAATCATACGGTTTCGACTAAAAAGTTAATTAACCAGAATTTCGTTAGCTAACACGAAGAAGACGATATTAAACACATCTGCCGGACAGATTATTGATATCTGCTCTCGTTTAGGCGTAAAAAATTAATATCGCCAAAAAAAAAAGTAGAAACTAGTGAGTCTCGCTCTTTAGTTTTGCAGTGGTTTCGAAAATATTTTTTAAATCGCAAATTAATAGGCCTACATACATAAAAAAATTTATTCTGGCAGTTTTAACACTTACATAATCATCGTTTGTATCTGAGTTTTTCTGTTGCAATACACCAAACGGATTGTTATATTTCTGCCGCTGAAATAGCATATATTTTGTTGTCAAAATAAGCAAAAATTAAGGTAAATTATTATTTGGTAGCAAACTGTACACTATTTAAAAAAACACTCTGGCAAATTTGTGTATCGTATGACTGTACACAGTCTCAATTTTTTTCAAAGCATTTGGTACAAAATGTTTAAGTTATTTGTAATTGTTTGAAATAAATGAAAGATCATGGCCTTAGCCCGTCTTATACTTTGTTAAGCTGAGCACTCAGCAGAACTTGTAAATAATTAAAAATGTGTTTTATTGGGCAACTAGATGTTAACGTTTGAATGCGTTGAAATGTTTACACTTGTTTTTAGTTACATGGAAGTTTTCATATTAAAAATAGTAAAGATGGCTGCAAAACGGGTGAAATAAAACTTTAAACAGTGCTCACTTTATCGTGAATGGCCTATATATGTGAGAACATTCACGACTAAATGAAGGTTGTTACATAGTTGTTGTATTAAGTGGAGTAAATACGCTAAAGGATTGGAATGGAAAAAGAACTAGGGCTTTCAAAGTGTTAGTTTATTGTATTGATAGAGATAACAAACACCGCACACATTTAAAATTTACTTCTTTTTCTGAATTTTAAAGATTTCTTAAACCTCAATATTCGATTACACGTTAACTTATATGTTCAACTGTTACACCCGTGCCTTGCATCAAGCACAAATGAAAGTTTTTTAAAAATTAAAGCTCATTATTCAAAAGACTTTAGAATTATTTTTCCAAGATGTTCTATTCCTCACAATTCAACAAGTACAGGCGTGCCGACATAGTTTAACTTAACGCTAAAATTTAATTTACAAAATTTTAATTTATGTATAAAACTTAAAAACCGTGAAAAATACTTCGGCCTTCGTAATAGTGCCAATGCCAATGTGGGTATAAATAAGTTATCTTTCATTTGATGTAAAACACTATACTTAAAACTTCGCGCATTAACATGTTTCCAGAGTAACGCATTTCTGATATGGAAATTTTTACGAAGGAACTGAACAGAATTCTTAATGTCTAAAGTTTTTATTCCGTTGATGAATATGTATGCAATAAATGGAAATAATATTTAACTACTCTCTACTACATCTGGCTACTAGATTAATATTTAATAATTATAAAAAAAAATTGACAATCTATATTCTGTCAATATCTGTGCCAATTTTCAATTATAGTGTTATGGTTCTCAGTCATTCCCATCTCCCTCCTTTTATCCCCCGTGCGGAGAATGAAGAAAATGGACAACGACTTACAAGTAGACGCGAGCCCCAATTGATCAGAAGAAATTGCATCAGCCGCTTGAGAAACAACCATGCCTACTCAATTTTCTGCAAAAATGAGTTGTGCGTAGTCAATGAAATATGGTTTCGCAATTGACTCGTACTTCATAGCCTTGCTACACTCGCAAATTACACTTAATGTGGTTTAATAACACGTGTATGTACCCCTGTACAAACTTAAAACACCCACAATTTACTTTGGTAGGAAATTACGTTTCTGGAATTAATGATTACATTACTAAAATTAATAATGATTATTATTTTTGTACTGTCTTCAAGTTTCCGATATATATATATATATATATATATATATATATATATATATATATATATATATATATATATATATATATATATATATATATATATATACACACCCACACACACACACACATTTATTTCAGTTTCGTTATTGTATATTTTACTGCAAGCATTACTTGTCCAATGTCTTTGCATAGAATTATATTTTTAAAAAATCCAATGGATGCAATAATCTAAAATTGATTATCCCTGACGCCGAAATTTAGAAGGCCCATATTTTATTGTAATGCAGAATATGTAATAAACCTGAACATCAATCTGGGGACATATTTGATCATAAAATTGGCAACAACTGTTATCTAGCATTGCTGTTTTTCAGTAATTTAAATGTTAGCTTTTATAAAGGACTAGGGATTTCAACTGACGTTTTCAATATGAACTTGTGGACCACGACCACTTAACATATTTTACAAAAATGTCTGAGCATTTTAATGTAGTATGTTGTGTAATACTTGTCATAGCAGCCGGACTTGTTGACACAACTTCAAGTCATAAACTTTTCTAAAAAATGTTAATGGGATCTGTTAAAATTTCCAGGCTGAGTTACCGTGCTGATAGATCTATCAAAAATGTTAATTATTATATTACAAATTTTGTAAAAATCATAAATTATCATTAAGCATCTACGTACCTAGGCGCATACTCAGAAGGTTGCAAGTTCAAAACCTAACGAGCTGCACTATTACAGTTGGAATGACATGCATGTTAGTGTTACACTCGCAGATACAATAAAAAAAGTTGCAATTCAAACAATGCTATGAAATCAGTAAACTGATACAGCGTTTGTTACGTGTAACGCCGAAATGTAAGCTGGGTTCAGCGAGATAAGGTACTAATTTAATTATTCAACCAGCTTTGATTTGTAAATTATAAGACATAAATAAATAAGGAAATATTTATTATTTATAGCTGTGACAACTATTTTTGATAAGTTTTGTACTAAAATTTGCATGTGTGTGTTATTTAAATTTTTTCCGAATAATATTTGGATCAATGTAAGGATTTTTATGTCTCGGAAGTCACTAAACTCATTGGTGGCTAAAATTTACAAGAAAAAATGCGTATTTAAAATAAATCTTTTGGATAGGAATGTTTCAAAACTTTTGCACCGGATGTAGGCTAAATCCAGGTACAATTAACACTGAAAAAGAAAGTATACCGCATTTTAAATGGAACGATAAAATTATTTTAAAACATTTACAGTGTTTTACTTCCTCTATATTTTAAAGCGGTACTTGAGAATATTCAGTAGAGCTAATTTACAAAGTGAACGAAACGGTCGTTGCCGAGCCGTGACAGACAATAACAATGCAGTTTCATTGTCCGTCAGCCGCACGTATTCCGAACAAGGGAATGCGCACAATTAAACGAAACAGGCTTTTAAACAGTATTACCACCTGCTGGAACGCCGAGCGGTGGGCTAGACGCACAATTACGGCCAGCAGGGAGAAGGTTTAAACTGTTTTATAGCTAACACGCTGTTTTTATGGACGAATTCAAATGACCACAGCTGCTTCCTACAGGCAAGCATGACTTTTATGACTTTTACTGCCGGTAAACCGAGACGCCGCTGCCGCCCAACCTGACTTGGACATCCCCTCCTTATTTATACTATTTTCGTCATAATACCCCATTTCTTAAGGCCTCGCTCTTTAGTTTTGCAGTGGTATCGAAAAGATATATTTTTAACGCAAATTAACACATATATCAAAAATTGATTCGGGCAGTTTTAACACATATATATCACCGTTTGTATCTGAATTTTTCTGTTGCAATACATCAAACGGATGTTTAGATTTTAGCCCCTGAAATAGCACATATTTTGTTGTCAAAATAAGCCAAAAAGAAGCAAAATAATTTTTTCTAGCAAACGGTACATTATTAAAAAAAAAACGCTCTGGCAAGATTGTGTATCGTATGACTGTACACCGTGTCAAATTTTTTTCAAAGCATTTTGTTAAAAAATATTAGAGTTATTTGCAATTGTTTGAAATAAATGAGAGATCGTGGCCTTAAAAATAAGTCCTCTACTGGCGCATGGACGGCGTTGCCGCGTGTCATGCGTATTCTTTTTTACGCGAAACCGCTTAACTTATTCATATTATGTTTATCTACGAAAAGAACACACACTTGAAACTATGCTTTTATGTTTTCAAAAATTTAGCACGCTTGTTAGAAACATAATTTTCGGACCTCTCATAATGGCATAAAACCAGGTTTTTTTAGACTGCTGTAACTCCGAAAATATTACCTCATTGGACGATTTGAAGTACACGCCCCCTGACGTCACCGCAGGGGAAAAGTACTGTGGGAAACAAAGTTTGTTTACAAACATGCTGATTTGTTAGTTGGTAATTGCAGAAAGCAAAAATGTTGCGCATTCATAGATTGGCACGCAAGGGTCAAAAATAGTAGTTTCTACTTCATGGTTAAGATACGCAAATACATAAGATTAATGTTTATCTGAAGAAACGGCAAATTCCAAACAAATAATCAATTTTCTTGAGGTACATCTCATCCGGGACATTTGACACCACACAGCTAAATGAAGGTTATGTTCGGCTGCGGTATCCATAGAGATACGAATTGTTTCCCACACCTGACTGAAGCTCCGCCTCTTCAAGTCGTCTGTTCTTAAACTGCAAAGCAAGAGGCATGCGTTGGTCTTTACTTCATACTATCCAAAATAAAATATTAGGGTCCCCGCTCAAAGTCCAGTAGGTAAAAGACTATAAGGAAAACCTTGCACGCCAGTTTGGCGCTCTGTGAATAGAGGCGATATGCTTCTCGTCAAGCGCGGGACACTGGCTCTTATCGCTACGCGGTTCCCAAGCGTCAACGGTGGAAATTTGCCACCGGCGAAGACCCCCTTAAGAGGTTGCGTCACCTCTTTAGTTAACAATAATCAATTTCGGTTAATAAATGTTAGAATATAGCGAATAACCGGCAAACATAAAATGTTACTGTCAGGTACGTATTATAGGATGAAATAGGTACTGGGAGTTATTTAGTGTTTATTATTTGGTGAGAGAGAATTTTTGTTTTAAAATTTAAATTAGCTTAATTATTTCATAGCTACGCTTTAATTTTTCGAATACAATGTATGCAATGTAAAGTAAAGCAGTTTAGCTACGTCCCTATTGAAATGCTTTCAATTAAATCTTGTGAAATTTTTAATTAGAAAGACTCATTAAAATAACTGACACGGGCTCTTAACGGCTAGGTGTTCCTAATTATGACGTTTGTGCGAGTTCATTTTTTAAATCCTGAGAGCGAGCAGATATCACAAAACCGTTACATAGATAGGCCTATGTTGCAAATTGTTTATATTATATATTCAATTTTTTTTTCAAAACATATGTTTCTATAATCTTGGCTAGTTATCGGCTTAAGCAACTTTTCTTAAAGTCAATAACGAATTTTTATTTATTTTTTTTTTTAATTAGGCGAAATAGGTAGTAGAAAGTAGAAACAATTCGCAACATTTCTATGTAGGCCTAACGGTTTTCTCATATCCGCTCTCTTTCAGGTTTTAAAAATACAACTTCGTAAAATAGCATAAATATAGACTCGTGGCCTTAAGGCCATGTTCTCTAGTTTCTACTATTTTAGCGATATTACGCCTAAACGAGAGCAGATATCAAAAATATGCGTGGTAGTCTTGTTTCAAATCGTCTTCTCCGTGTTGGCAGAATTTTTCGAGGCAGTAAATGCTGTGGTTCTAGCTAATTAGGGCCTACGGAACTAACGAAATTCTGGTTAATTGACTTTTTAGCCGAAACCGCACAATTTCTTGCTTTGAAAAAATTTAGCTAGGCCTATTTTGGCGAAACCATTTTCAACAAAACTGCCAGACATTTTTTTAATATCTGCTCTCGTTTAAGTTTTAAAAAATAATTTTTAAACAAGAACAGTAGACACTAAAGAGCATGGCCTCAATTCTAAATAAGAGCAGATATCAAAAATCTGTTTGCCTGTTTTGCTTAAAATGGTATTCACCATTCTGGCTAATTTGTTTTGTCACTTGTTACTATAATTTTAGCTAACTACGTAATCCGCGAATTTCTTTGTTAACTGACTAATTAGTCGAAAACGTATAATATATTGTCTTAGAAAAAATAGCTATCATGACAAAAAATATATTTAAAACGGAACCGACAAAACGCATATGTGATATCTGCTCTCGATTAAACTTAAAATAATAACTATCGTAAAAATAGCCAGGGCATGACATCTAAAAAAAAAAAAAAAAAAAAAAAAAAAAAAAAAAAAAAAAAAAAAAAAAAAAAAAAAAAAAAAAAAAAAAAAAAAAAAAAAAAAAAAAAAAAAAAAAAAAAAAAAAAAAAAAAAAAAAAAAAAAAA
>PNEQ01026845.1:0-13009 GCA_003012365.1 Medauroidea extradentata
ATTAGTCATTTTTGTGTGTTTCATAATGCTGTGACTTTTCCTAAGGCAAAAACAGGTATAGGTGATTCCGAATAAAGTGAACACTCAAAAAAGCCCTGATTAATTTCTATTTCCTGCCAGTTTATATCTTTCCGCCGATGTAAACACAAATAATGCCACGTGCTTTTATTTACATAGGGTCGTGCAATGTTTACAACTATATTAAACTGCTCCGATAAATTTTAGCTACAATATCTACTCATTAATTGCACGGGGGCTGAATGTAAGATATAAAAAAAGTAATCTTAGTTATAAATACCTGCGAGTTAATGTCTGGTTTCTGTCCATCGACTATTCTAAACAACACGCGCTATTGCCGTTACGCATCTCGTAAATGAGGGCATATTTTATTTGAATTTGTAACACAAAACCGCCACTACAACAGACATGACACACGCTATTCAATAATTCAAGTTTTGTTCAGTTCTACTGCCACGAACAACGACGACGCACTTCAGATACAAAAATTAACGTACTTTCTTAACATGTGAAATAAAAAAAATGTTGTTTTTAGGCTGGCAAACTTAAAACATAATATACAGATTACCGATGGTTTCACATCATTTCGGCAATGATACTCAAAGTAATTTCCAATACTTTTGAATGTGAATATGCTCAAAACGGGCAAACGCACGCAAATTATGCAACCAAATATGCAACTTGGCGGCGAGAACCTAACTCTGATGCCACCTGTTGGTGGAGTTTTGAACTGTCTGAAGCACGGAGCAAGCGATAACGGCCACGGCGACTCGAGGTCGACGATAGCGTCACATAATTCTCTCGCCAATCGAGTCTAATTATAATGTATGTATGAATGTCAATAAGATCATAAGTAAATATTTTGAAGTGTATTAAATACAGACAGGTCGAGTTCGTCACATGTTCTTTCACTAATGTTGTATTCAAATAGGAAAATACACGGAACTACGTACAATAAATCGCTACCAACTATACAAGCAGTAAAGTAACTCCTGTTAGTGGTGATGTATAAGCAGTAACGGCTAGTGATTTTTTTCAAAGGTTAAATCTTTAGTGCTCACTTTATTCCGAATGGCCTATAGTAACGTGTTCTGGCATGGTATCCCCAAAATTGTTTATTTGCTCAATCACATAGTCGCCTTCTGCCGTGCGGTAAATTTGTATATGAAGAGCGGTAGTTTCACACATTATAAATACCCTAAATAACAGTTTGAATGAACAGCAAATAATAAATTCAGGGGCATACAGCGTTGCTCTCACTGAATGACTGCACCATTCAAACTAAAGTTGAGAGGTACATACATAGGGTATCATAATTTATATATACCGTGTGACTGTTATGTAAAAATATCTGATTTCCATAAATACTGGCACGTAGTACGTTTGGAATTTACTCTCTGTACTGTACTCTCAATGTTACCAAAAGTAGCCTCCTCACACAAAGGGGATTCATGTCAGACCATGAATGTCACTTGCGGGAACTGGGGTGGCAGTAACTGAAGACCGACGGGTTTTCTTGGTGTGTTCCCGTTCACTCAGCACTTTGCTTATTCATAGTATGGCAGTATTTCATGTTATCATTAATTGTTTCACGATGCTTACTGTCTCTCAATTAAAAGTATGTGACCTAGCCCAATATATAATTCATATTACCGTGATTGGTATCTAATACTTAATTACATTGATATTGTTTTGCTTTATTACATAAAAATAACCACGATAAATATTTTATATTCACTTAACTGTTTCAACATTCAATATTTATTTTACGACGCTAACAACTCGTTGACAGTGAAGTCATTGTGTATAGGACAATTGGCAAAGTTTCGACAATGACGTATAGTCAGGAACTCTTACCCTCACTTCCGTCTTCAGTTACAAATACTGTTTTCGAAAAACCACGGATAACCAAACTCAGAATATCGAAACCGAGAACCGGTGCGAAGTATTTTTAAAATTCAATATATTTAACCTAATCTTTTGAGGACGGACACGTTATAACAGCAGAAGTGTTGTAACATTAGTGACATTTTATGTAATATAAGAAAATTTGTTAATGTAAAATTACTATTACCTAAGATAAATTTTACTAAACTTACAAATTTGGTACGGAGAAAAACTCTTTGGAGAAAAAGGTTAATTGAAGGCTAGAAGAAAATCAAAGAAGACAAATTATAAAAAGTGAACTTGCTTTGCTCTGAAGCCAAAGGCTGTGACTTCCTTCTCCTATCATAAACGTTTAACTATTTTTTCTACAACTCTACCTCATGAGTTTCCAAAGTAAAAGGAGTAAAATAAGTAACCACGTGGGGCTTGATAGGTTTCCTCAATCAGGTTAACAAATTTTCTGAATGAGTAGGTTATGCCTGTAAGCAATCCAGGGTCTTGTTACACTTGTAAGACTATCGAATAGTTAACTCGGATGACTGCTTAATGGCCTATATCAAAAATTTCTTCCAGCCCAAAGTAACTTTGTGACTTAATATAACACTGGAAATAAGTTGTAAGTAACAAGGTTAGAGTAGGTAGGAACAAATTTAACCAATAGCGTGCAAAATGTAACCAGAGTAAGTTTTAACGTGTCCAGTAAGTCAAGAGATCAGCTGTTCGATTGTCTACTGGTTACCTCGCCGAGGCCAGAACAACCTTCTGTTAATTGAAACTGGCCTACTGGCGAATATAGGACAGTTACCATACTTCCGTCTTGTAACCATGCAAACTTTCATTATTGTTATATACAAGTCTGGTTACTTCATTATTAAATTGACTGCTTTATAAAAAAGTTTAAGAATGCTACCATGGATATCTGGGAAACAATATTACCATAACTACTTTCTTAGTGCTCCTATACACATGTGTGGCAAATTTACAAACAGTTATTTGAGCGCAGTAACAATTGTAAACAATTTACCAAAGTGGGAGTTTTTTTATTGGTGCGATGTGGCGCAATCTTATCATGTTGGACTCGCATTCGGATGAATTCGGGTTCGATTCCAGGTTCCGGCCATTCTGTTTTCGGTTTTCCATGATTTCCCAAAATCACCCCAGATGAATGCTGGGATGGTTCCTTGACAAAGGCCATGGCCGACTCCTCTCCCAGCTCCTGCCATTGTACCAAGTTATGTGTCACCGTCTATAATGACCTCACTGTCGACGAGACGTTAAGTCCAATACCTAACCTTACCTACCTTTATTCGCACTCTAAAACCCTTAAGGCTTCTGCCTATCTCGGAGCGCGGCGGGAGCAAGGATAGGGTTTTACATGTTAAACTAAATTCCGTGTAGCTCTATCACCCTTTTAGATATCGCTTTCGGATGAAAAACATTTTCTGCGTTGATAAGAGGAGAATACTGCGACGTAAACGAAAAAGTGAAAATAATTTTATGAATACAGGGTTTCGAGTGTTTAATCGGCATGAAAACACTTATTTGCTCATAGTTTTCATGGTATTGATATAACTTGCTAAAAGATTCCGTAGCAGTGTGGGCCGTATCATACTGAACAAAAAAGTCAGTGATGGCATATATATAGGTTTTAAAGTGACTGAAATATTTAGGAATATACTTTAACCTGTAATGCCCTATTCTTGCGGCCGCCGGAGCTCTGAGGTAGGCAGAGTCCTTAACTGCATGCAAGAGGTTTACTGTAACTGGGATGTTTACAGTACCAGGTAACGTACTGAGCAAATATAACTTAATCTAGCTCGTGACATAGTAATCTATGATACGCGTGAATTATTTTGGACAAATCATACATGTTCAATGTTTAATCTGGATCATTAGAACAGAGAAAAAGTGCTTTAAGAAAACGATTATCAAATGAGATATAAATCCTTCAATGTTATACACAGCACTTTGGAGCCCATTGGAAGTCAGCTTCTCCCGCGATTTTCCAGTGTCTCTAACTATAGTTATATTTATTGATTTTTGTTAAAAATAATTTTGCGTCTACTGGTTTCAATGCCGTATGTACACGTCTTCGTCACTGCTTAGTAATCAGTGACTGAAAGTTTATAACTATCAGCGTCCACCACCAACGAACCTCAGACGCGGGGTGTTGCAATGTTCTTATCAGTCTATGTTTAGCACAGTCAAATGAGCAAAAAGTATATGAAGCTAAGCTGCACATCTGCACATAAATTACTGAAGTAAGTTGGTACCAAAATTCATTTAACGAAATCTCAGTGACACTATGACTTCGTTTAGAAAGTTAAAATGTAATAAAACTGCATCATAAATAAAACTCTCACCTGCACTTTCATGGTGTTCAGATTCAAGCTTGGATGCAGATGACTGGAGATGATTTGAACTCGCAGAAAGATAATGTGAACATACCTACGAAGCTATATATATGGCTTGTCCAGCTCCCAGAATACCTGCTCCTCTGAAAAGAAGATCGCCGTGTCCCAGTGACACACAGGGCAAGCGCCATTAACGACTCACGTGTCATCTCAGGCAATTCGTCATGCTCCCATGGGTCGGAGATGTCCCAGCTAGTCTTGGCCTGTTGGTGACATTTTCGGCCACGCATCTTGGTAAACATCCCTGGCTGCTAGTGGAATGTCGCCGGCGATGGAAGTGTTGCGCCACTGTGTTTACACCTCACTGTTTGGTAATCATCGAGGTAACTCCTGTAACTCGTATCCATACCAAGAATGTTTCGAAACAAATAATGATTCCTCAGCTATTCAAGTATCTTTTCTTGGGAGCGTGGAATTTACTCTAAAGGCGTTTACCCAAAAATATACTTGTTCGTATAACACACCTATAGGCCCAAAGGCGTTTGCCCTGAATTAGTTTTCCCTGAAGTAGTTTGTCACGCAAAAAATATGGATCAAATAATTATCTCATACGTGGAAAATTACTCTAAATGTAATTACATGTGAATGGCTGTACGGAATGACGTAATTAATAAACAGGTACACGGTGTCGTTATCTCAGGATATGGTTACCCTTTCTTTGAAAATATGAATACGCCCTATACTAGGCTCTGACAATTTAGGTTGGGGAGAACTCACTTTTCCCCTTTCAGTTTTCAACTTTACTCTTCAGGTTTATGCTTGTGAACTCCCAGAGTTTACGTCTTTCTTGCCCATGTTTGCAACACTGCTTTTAGATAACAGGCAGATGCTGCATAGTATTACTTTTACAGTGGGTGTTTTTATTTTCCAACAAAACAGCAGTTGTTTACCGAATTTCCCTTCCTTCTAAGTTCTTCCTTTGACTGACCATCAATGTACTGTACTCCCCCACCCCAAAGTGTTCCGGCTGCGTACACTAGTACAGTATAAGCGTGCACTGCCGTAGTTAACCAACTGCTTGTATATTTGTTACGTATCGTGTATTTTAACAATGTTATATGACTTTAGTGTTTTCATTGTAATTTACAACGTATTCTAGCGTTGCGTAGTTTAGTGCTTCAATTCCAACATTTATGAACCTGCTGTAACTAAGCAATTTGCAACTAAATTCCAAACACATTCGGAACTAAATAAATGTATTTAATGATACGAAATTTTGGTACGATTTATTGTATGGTTGATGTGGTAACATGTGGAAAATGATTCAGTTTTTAACAACGGTATGCTATTGATAAACGTCATAGTAAAGAACAGTTTGAATTATTTACTTCCACATGTCAAATGAGTTTTAAGCCTGCGTTACTGAAGGCAACAAAATATAAATTTCTAGCCATAAAGTAAATCAGAAACTTTTAACAGTAGACGTATTCTTTATGTATGGAACACTTACTGAAATCGATTTAACGTATTGTGTAAAACGTTCTTACGTGTTTATAAAAATAAAACTTACACTATGTGAAATTTTTTGGGTAAAAGTAAAATACATTAATTATTCCTTTAGGAATTATTTAATTTAAGAAAAAATGTAAATCTTTTATAACAAATAAAAAACCGTTAAAAATAAGCCATCAAAACCCTGAGCACATTGCTATTAATATTATTATTTAGTAATATATTCAGTGACTTTTTTTTTATTTTGCTCAGATTTAGCGAAACGACGTTGTTGGTGTAAGAATTTAATTGGAGATTTGCGGTTTTTCCGCACATTCATTCTGGGGCCCACTCATCTTTCATCACACTCATCAGCACTGAAAAAGCTTGCTATTAAGTGTTCTGTTTGCCTAGTTAGCATAGAACTCTATGGAATAATACATAATCCTGAAGGTAGCAATTCCAAAATTAATTACTGTAATAAAAAACTATGTTGTGTATAGGCTATTTCTTAAAAACACGGGCATAGAAATCAACTATCGAAAAGTAATGGAAACGAACTTATTTTTTTCAGATAAACACTGTAAAAATACACTTAATACATTAGATACTCATGCTAATGACGGTCACACAGAAATTTCTTTACAGAAGTTTCAATTAGACTAATGAAAGTTGAGGCTTACGCATAACAATAACCGTGAGAGACGTAATTAATTTGAACTTCAATAAACTACTTTAAATCCTCAACTGTGATCTACTTAGACAAAGCCCGCAAGAACATAAGCTACACATGGTTTGCGGCGGTGAGCAATTTTGAGGACCAAAATATCTAGAATAATAATCAAAATGTATTTTTATACGGTACGATATATACACTCTAATTATAATTCTATTAGTTATTACTACGGTTTCTTCCATAATGCTATTTTAAGCGAAGACATGTGTACTATCTGAAAAGAATTATGTACCTAAGGATTTATCACGAACCACATTGTGTAAGATTTCGTCAGTAAAATCGGTGTTTGTGCGTTTAACCATATCTCCGTAAATAACTCTATGGGGGAATACGGGTTGTTGTTTTCCCATCTAAAGTTAATAGCTAACACTAAATCGCCGTTGCCACGACAATATATTCTATGTGTACGCACATATAAGAAGGGCATTTGTCGTACCAAATATTGTAAACCATACACATAGCAGCTTTTACGTTCTACTTGTATGCTTTGTGGGTATGTATTACACATAAGAGGCATTGGCAATTCCAAAGGGATTGCCATACAGTATCCACAGCTACTGCAAACTACACATTGGTAACATTTGCACGTAGCAGATATTGTCGTGGGAACGACGATATATAAACGCCATGCCTAACATTAGTACAATGGAATTTTTTAAAGGTTGCCACCACCCTTCGTACTTAGGAATCACTTTTCGCTAAAAGATTTCTACACCAACTTGCTCCAATGTCTTAGTTCCACCTCTGTGGTCCTGCTTCATTGTTATTTGCAGAGTGTCTTAATGAAATTTTTCAAAAAGTGTTTTCGATCATCGTATGAGACATTCGCTGTAATACAGCATGTACAAAAAATTAATAATTTACCCGCACCAGCCTACTTTGCTCTTTCGTGTTAAACGAAAAGAAATCTTCAAAGACGTTTTCCATTTGACCCTAATAATCAGAATAAGGTTACCGTGAATATCACACGTCCGTTACTTGCAGTAAAACGTTAAGTCATGTGAGGGTTAAATTCAGCCAATCACTGACCATAATGTAGAGCTGCAGATGTGCACGCGAGTCACTGGAGCAAACTGATAC
This sequence comes from Medauroidea extradentata, assembly GCA_003012365.1. Lineage (NCBI taxonomy): Eukaryota > Metazoa > Arthropoda > Insecta > Phasmatodea > Phasmatidae > Medauroidea > Medauroidea extradentata. The sequence goes on from PNEQ01026845.1 coordinate 7,567, forward strand.
AGAAATCTTTCCACCAAAACAGTGGTACGTATTAATACTGAATTTTTTATATACACATCACCACCAATTATTTTATTAAAACAACTGAACTTTCAATAGTACACTATTTTAACATTATTCTTATGCCTTCCAAAATAGTCAACAATTTTTAAAATTAGCATTACCTGACGACTCTGAAACAGTGAAAATATATTAAAATATTCAAAGTTTTCCTGCTGTTATTACGCTCTAGATATATCAGATGTTTTGTATTTACAAGTTTACCGCAAGATAACTTCTGTTATTTGAAAACATCAATTTCATAATTTAAAAAAGAGTATCTAAACTACCAGAATAACGCAAATGCTTGACGTGACAAAACTTACCGTGGTAAAAAAATGCGAAAACAGTTATAAAGTTATTCTTCAATTAAAATTTATTGGTTTGTGGTTTGTGGACGTACGCCGTTGCTCATATTTTTTCTGATCAAACCTGTGCTGGATGACAAATAACGAAAAACGAACAAGTAATATATATATATATATATATATATATATATATAAGGCACGCAAAAATAGAAATAAAGCAAGCCCAGAGGATTTCTGTCAGCTTTTTTCCCCATATACACAACAGAGAATTCTGGAGATAGAATTCAGTCGAATATTTCTGATTCAAAACCGGTTTGATCAGCAAAAACATGAGCAACGGCGTAAACTCCCATTGCAACACACATTTAAAAATCTTATTATTTATTTATTCGGCAAGCAGTCTCCTTCAGGTATAGGAGAAAAGTACATCAAAGTTACAGTTATATACTTTGGCTTTGGATACGTATAATTGTTTCGTACGTCAGAAGGTCGAATGTGCGTACTATTGGACTACAAACTGTAGGAGCGGGGTATAGAAGCAAATACTCTAGAGAATACACCTCTATGCAAATACTAAGAGTAAGCTTGTGAAAAATAACTTAGAAGTATGAGATGAAAACAATACACATTTTGATATTATTTTTGTATAACAATTGAATTTTATATTTTAACATTCTTTATTTAATTTTTACGTATTTGTGGTACTATTTTTTATTTTATCCACGAAACCAAAATATGTACTCCATAGAGAAATTATTCCCACAGTTTTTATGTTGGCAGCCAACATCTGAAATAATAAAATGTAGGGTGCTGTATGTACTCTGGTGATTTGCCGTGATGACAATCAGAATTCTCGTCATAGCGCTCACGCTATCCGGTCATGCACTAAGGCCAATTTTACTCTCTCACTACATGCCTCATCGCCTGCACAGTAAGATCAAACTGATTGAGTCTTCCTGCCTAAGGACCGGCCGAAATCTCATCGCTTACTCAGATCTATTATCTTTTTGAAATTATTCTAACAATTTGTAATATATACGCTTACTGAAATTAAAATTTTTTAGGAGCACTCTCCTTAAAAATAATAGTGCGGTTACCACAATTTATTAAGTGATCACAACAATTTTTTTTTGTGGTGAGTACAAAAAATATTTTGCAGCGTAATTACTTACAAAATATTTTGTAGCTGCCACAATATATTCCCGCTGGCTACTGACAGTCTAATGACTGTAATATATTTTATGCTAAATAATAATTTTTGAATGTTAACTTGGTTCTATTCTGGGGGAAAAATATGTTTGTTACAAGCAAGTTTACTAAACTTTTTTTTTACTTTAAGTAAAGGGTTGTGATTTATTCAGTACCGAAATTAAACTATGAAATGATATGGTTTGTGATATTTACTGATTACAGTATATTCTTTACTAATATTTAATTGCATGTTACAGTTTATTAAATTATTTTTTCTTGCCTATATTTGGATAAACACATAAACATTGGGTAAATTTTTGACTGTTACATAAATTTGATGAAATTAGTTTTTAGAAGGTATGTACATATTTTGAACATTTGTATGCGCGTAGTCATTTCAGGGGATTGGTACAAACAAACTCAGGTTTGTAATTATTACTCTATAATTTCTTTTTAGTAAAGTTATTCACTTTTCCAAGTAATTTTTTTAATTGGTGGCATGTTCAGTATGTACAATATTTTAAAAGAGGAAAAGGATTATAAGAACAAAAGTGATTTACTTCTGGTTGCCGTCTGCCCATTTCTCCTAGTGGTGTAGAAAGCTTCGTCCGTTACCAAATTAAACGAAAATTGCTCATTTACAATTAATTACCATCAACTTACGATTAAAATCAAAACAACAACGACATTTAACACCAATTATACGTAACTAATTTAAACCACAATTATCACAATCCTCCCTATAATTTTTCGTTTGTATGTAGAATATTTTCTTTATAACCTTAACTATTAGACAAACCAAGCGTTTGATATAAGTCCTCTTCGGTATATTCTTCATAAAACATGATTTTGGTGCATGGGCTATTCTTCGTTGCGGTTGTTAGGTGGAGGCCTGCAACCATGTATACCTGTTAAGACCATCCGTCCTCTGGTTATTTGGCCATAAACTGGTAAATTACCATTCAATGTTAATACTCTTCCCTGATGCATATCAAAATAAATACGGCTTTAATGTCTTACGTATCCTTCGTCACCTCCAACGGACAAATATGAATGATCTCTGGTAAAGAATATAATTTCAACGACATTACACAAGTGTTTATCCATACTAACTTCATCACAACTAATTAAAACATATATATTCTAGTGGGCGTAAACGGGAGTTTTTACGGTCTATTTTAGGAATTTGTAAATCTTTGCACAGAACCTTTTGAAGTATAGGACGTGTAAAATATAACCCTATCTTAAATAATACGTCATAAAATTATAGCATCACAACTGAATGTCTCATACAAGCGCGTTGTCAGTGAGAAGACTACACGTCAGTTCAGTGAAATGCGTCTAGAGGCCAGGGATAGATGGAATGCGCATGTTGTCTCGTCCTTACCGCTTCCGCAGTTCTAGGCCTGTAAACCGAAAATACGTTCATCCTAAAAGTGGCTGCAGTGGTCACGAAAAAAAAAAAAAAAAAAATAGAAACCCCGGACTGTTCTATACAGGTTGTTCTTGAACTACAAGCACAATCGCTGTGAGATGATTCCCTATCCAAAAAGAGGTATAAAACAAACGAAAATGTTCGTACAGTTACTCATATAGGATATAGCCTATCCACCCTTAAAAATCGGCCTTAAAAATTGGTTTTAAATGAACGTATTCAAACTTACCGGATATTAAAGTAAAATTTGGTGAATGGTTACGTTACTTTTCGTAAATAATATATATGCTTAAGCACATGTGAAAAATTAACATTCTCAACATTGAGAATAAAAGGGGTTCGTATGTTTTTATCCTTACAAAATGTTTGAAACTCTTGGGTATTTATATTATTTTCAAAGAATGTATACTCGTACTAAACGTCAACTTCATGGAATGTTCAATAAATGTTTCAGCGATAATAAAAGTGAGGGTACACTCGCTTGCCTGCCAAATACGCAACTCACTTTACAAGGTTGGTCGTGTAAATTGAGGTTTACGTAAAGTAACAGCATCATTTATAGCTTTTTTTAATCTCTACTAATTTTTATTATAGTCAGTTAAAACCATTATTTTAAATGTAGATTTGTTGAAGATAGATACATAGGTACCTTGTGAGTTTCTGTGTGACATTGGTCATGCTATTTTTTTAACTTTTTTTTGCTTTGTTTTACAACATTATTGATAGGGAATCAACTCACAGCAATTGTAGGCCTACCTGCCGTTGAGAAACAGTCTGTATACTCAAAAAAAAAAACATATAACGATATGCCATTATTCTTTTCGCTGTTTTATAAGAAATGTTCTGCATGGTAAACCGTATGTCTGTGATCAGCATTCCATTGTCGTGTTTGTTGGCGTGTCGTCGCGGGCTTGCTTCGACATAAGGCGGACGTCCGTGCGCCATTAACGCGTGCCACGGAAGCATTGCGTGCGCGCGCCTGGGCAGCGTCCAGACGTGCGTGTCTTTTCCTCCGCCTCTGCGTGACGTCCTACGCTCCTAACGAGCCGTCCTAATTAGCGGCCTTCCCTCACTCTTAAGACACTCTCTTCGCTGTAACGTAAATTATCTTGAGGAAAGGAAAACCCCTGTTTCAATATGAACCACTGATATGCAGTAGGATAAGGTTGTCCACGATCATATGAGCTCTTTTAGAGACCATCTTGTCCAGAATAATATTTTAAAAATATTATATATCGTGACTTCATATGTCAACTTTTTTGGTCCGGTATTATCTATATATATATACATTTTGCATTTTTATTATGTAGCTTTGTAATTAAAATTGGCAGAAAATTATAACCTAAGGTCTACGTGAAGTAACATATAATTAACTAAAGATAATTTTAGTATCCAGTAGAACATGAACATTATAATTTTTTGATAACGTTTCACATGCCATGAACTAGTAGTAGAAAATACTTTGAAAATACTTTATAATAATTAAATAGTACAACTGCAGGTTTTTCTATGTCTTATATTTAAGCTCAACAAATCATAGTCTTTACACAGATTAAAAAAAAATATCATCTACTGGTCTGCATAAACATACAATTACTTTTATTTAGATGAAAGGTTCTAATTTTGTAAATATATTTGACATAAATCCTTTCTCAGTCATGAGAGCAAATTTTGAGAAATGTTGCAAAGCTTCGTGCTGGTTCAAAACAAGAATGTTTATCGCTGTCAAACTATTAGGTCATGAAATTGACAAAATCATAATTTTAATTTGATTATGACTTATAAAAAACAGAGTATGAATTCATGTGAAGTGTGCATAAGTTTGCTTTTGTGAGGACAGTAAAACAGTTTAGGTAACGAAATATTTTTGTTGCAATTTTTCAAAAGTTTTGCACAAACTTTTTTTTTCTTATATTTAAATATATATGTTACGATTCAATGCTGATTTTTCTATGAAACAAATAAAAACGCACTGTTAACGGACATTTTTTACTATGTCCTCTGTTACGAAGCTTCAGATGATATTTCCCAGGATATATCCAACATTATTTTGATTCATTTATAGTTATTTTATGTACTCTTCTACAGTTTTGCAGCTTTGAAAGACAAACTGAAGAAAGTATTGGATCAGACAGTGAGGGCTATCTGCCACAATCCTCAAATATTTCTTAATGTTTTAAATATACGTTTTTATGGAACTTTTTCACATGGTTGTAGTGTGTTGATGACTAAAAGAAAATAAAACTCCAAAATTAATGCTGGACGTAACTATTATGATACTAAATACTAAAGCGGTTTTTCTTTAACAAATTGTTTGCAAAATGTAACTGAGGTTTTTAACCTTATGTTAGGAAACCCTTATGCAAACACCAGAATAGAGCTGTTTTACTTTTATCTATTGCAGAATAATTTATTGATGTTAATATGATTTTAAAATAGCTAAGTATTTGCGTAATATTCTACTATCTCA
>PNEQ01026845.1:13109-53118 GCA_003012365.1 Medauroidea extradentata
TTTTTTTTTTTTTTTTTTTTTTTTTTTAATATTTCCATTCGAACAATGAAAAAAATATTTTTCGATGCAGTTAAATTGTTCTAGTATTATATTTTTTAATCCAGCAGGATTATGCTAACAAATTACTTAAATATTCGACAATTGCACCATTAGTAAAAATTGTCTACGTGGTTTTAAAAATCTTGTATGATCCGTTCCGATGTTGTAATGCTATATAAAACGACATATAATTTTTGTTAAGCGTTAAAACTACTTATACAGGTTGTGTAAACATTTTGTGTACATTGCTTTTTACTAAGTACTACAACTCTTTCCTCAGATTTTCCTCTGACTTCTGCGGAAATTCTTACTTTCCAATGTCGTCAACACAGTAAATTTACTTTTAATATCTTTAGGAGCACAAATTTAATATTTGCTTCCAAGTGAATAAACTTTTGAATATAATACGGAAATATAACCACCTGTTTTAGATTTTTAATGTGATTTAAAGATCTTCATCTTTCATTGCTAGCGATATTACATAAACACTTCGCAGATTAGGAAATTATGTTACAAGAACACGAAATTTCTAAGGTCGTTATCTTTTACGACGTATCGTAAGCTTGACTTAATCACTGTCTCTAAACAGTTTCATTGTCTTCACAATAGCAAACTAAAGCACATTATAATTACTTGCTATTCCTGCATACTCTAGTAACGAAACTCTTAAGATTTAACATTATAATTTTTAAATGTTTTAATCAAATTAATATAAGAATTTTGCCAATAGCATGATATAATAGTTCGCTGATATTCGTTCTTTGCAGTGACAGACACTGTTGTTTTGAACCTTTACAAAACTTTGCATATTTCTCAAAATGACAGACTCGTGATTGGGAAAGTGCTTATACCAAACATCTACAAAACCTAGAAGAATCTGTGGAAGAAAAAACTAAAATTTTCACGCCAAATTTGTTTAGGTTTTTTTTTATTTTTTTAATGTGTTGTGATATGTTCATCATTAAATGGTCCATGAAAAACTTTGCAGTTATGCTATTTACTTATTTTGATATAATCTCGACTACTGGTCATGTGAACGTAATTTAAATTATTATTTTGCACATCGCTGGCTTTACCCGCTAGCATTTTTTGTAATATTTTGAATATTACTTAATGTGACGAATTTTTTCTACCGTTGTAGTTAAAATTTAAAAAAAATTTGTGAGCGTTGTCTCTGTCTTCTGCCGCCATCATTGATTGATCAAATCTTGCTAAATATTTCTCTTTCAGTGCATACGGCAATATTTTCGTACTTTAAAGGCATTAATAATAACTAAATATATGTTCCGATTATTTTGGAACCTCAATATACAAGTATTATTTTGTAACGGGAAACAACTGACGAAAATGTGATTTACTTAAGCAAGCGATTAAATTTGTCTTACACGTAACAGAAACAACTCTGTAAGACTGCCAAGAAGAAAACTATCTCTTTATCACTGCTTTATCATGAACGCCATAAATCCAGTTTGGTACAGATCAGCATCCCTTAATATCATACGCTTTCATTATGAAATTTCGTGTAGAGATTTTATTGGCAGAGTGTTTACAGGCTACAACAATATCAATTAAGTAACATTGCATGTTTAATGTTTTCTAATGGCTCCTAAATTCACGATAACGGAAAGCCAGTTTAACTACGTATTTTTTTCTTTTTGGAGGAATACTTATTTGATTACTGTGGTAGAACGTTAATTATTTTAACTACTAGTGCTTTTATAGTAAAATTATGGACTGAACTGAACTTGGACTGGATTCAACATGGAGCGAACCTTAAGTGAAAGTGGACTGAAATGTGTTTGCAGTAAAATTTTCGATCCAGTTTGATGTGTAAATACGGACTGAATTCGTGTTTTGCGACATCTCTTTGCGAAACATCGAACTGCGAAACAAATTACTGCCGAAAAAGTAAGAGGCGAATATTTGTTAGACATTTTGTTTGAATTTATTCGTCGGAATATTAATTTAGATTTATTTGTCACTCCGCATTATTTTTATAGCATAGAACAGTTTTATTTAGCCAGCCCAGGACGTTTCTAACCTCTCACATGACCAATGAAACGATTCAATATGGCGAACTTTTCGTATTCGTTCAGTCTGGTAGGTGTTTAAAGTTTACGTTTCAATCCGGATTCTACACTCCAGTCCACCTTAAAGATTATACTGGTCTACTCACTCCACTCCTACTTCAGTCCGAAGGAACGTGTTTAAAATACAGTTTCAATCATGATTCTTCAGTTCACTCCTAGTTCTATCCGGATTGAGTTTTTACTCTAAACGTAGTATTTGTGCAATGCATGTTGCATAGACACGCGAAGATTTCCTGTATCATTATATTTAATATCAGTCTGTCGATACCGTACGCAAATTCAAGTGACTTTAACTCGGAATGATGCGTAAATTGTTAAATGTTACTGCCATGATTTACACAAAAGTGTAACATTGGGTTTGTGTAACTTAATAAAATTAAGAACAAGAACAAATTTTGTGTAACTCATGTATAGAAACGTAATTACAAAATATATTTTTGTTAAACTGGAATTATGAATCAACGAGTTACTCAGTGCTTAATCCTAGCCAACAAGATGTTTATGTTTTTACAAAATAGACCAGCCTAATTATGCTTCAAGGATACTACAGTAATTAGCAGGTCAGCAGCATTTATTGTTTAATTTATACTGAACCCAAAGCGATGTTCAGTTTCCTTTATATATGTATATATATATATATATATATATATATATATATATATATATATATATATATATATATATATATATTGCTTATTGGTTATGCTCTTAGTGATTTAAAAAGGGTACCTATTTTACAGTACTTACAATAGAAGTTATAAATAAAACTGCACGTGGTACTGAAATATTTATTAATTTGTCGAATATACATAGCTGTACTACAGGTGACTATAAGAAGTTGTAGGTAGTTATGGGAAAACTGTGAAATTTTCTTGGATGAGTAACAGAGTAGCTGCAATTGGTGATTGAATCAAGACTTTGAAAAACATACTGAAATCTTCTGTACTGCTAAAAGTCTACTGATAAAATTAATCGTATAGTGGATAGACTTATTTGCAGCATAAAGTGTACGGAAAGTAGAAAATGTACTAGTAGCAGAACTGCAGTTGCGAATACAGACTTGGGGTAGGAACTGAGGTTACTGGTTCTGAAGATCTCTTGCGACAAAGTTGCTACAAAGTGAGACGTGGCGATTGTAGGCCTCCATAGTTAGTGAGAGTGAGTCAGTTAAAGTGTAAACAAATGAGAAAATAATCTCAGCCATGGAGTCAAAAAACGAGATATCCAGTAGCGGCGGTCGTCTTCAACAGGGATATGACAAATTGTGACAAACGTAGGTAAGGGAATTATTATCTCATGGTATGGACAATGGGATAAATATGACGGTTAGCTGGAGATAAGGACGGTCATGGAAATTGGATTTGGAGTAAATCTTGAAGCAACCAATACTGTATTTCACTTGTGTCAAAGTGAATGCAGGATTTTAAGTATATACATTAGTAATAGTATGGAAACAGCAGTCGGGAAAACAGGCAAATTTACTGTTATATAAATTGGGAAGGACTGCTTCAATTATTAGTAAATTATCCGATACGCTCCGGGCCGAAGCACACGCATGACTGACCAGGTTCAGGGTTCGTAGCAAAGACAAATGTAACCTAAATGAAATAGCAATACAAAAAAGGTAATTGTGTAGTAGAACTTATATATTAAATATAAATAAAGTAGGAGTTGAAGTGCTCCCTCGACTGGGTGGGGGAAGGGTTCGTTTTTTCCGTTCACAGTTATTACAAGGTAGGACTGCAACTTATCCGTCAGCCATATCTTGGGGTTTCTGAATAAGTTGGTAGATATATACTTTCGTGGTAATCCTTAAACTCATGTAGAGGTTGCAATCATGAATGCTTGATTTCTGTTTGTGAAGGGACTTTTCATGGGTATGTATTGGTAAGGAGGATGTAGCTGTATTTTTCATAGAAACACTTCTTGGGCAGGCGTAGTGATAGAAAGATAGTATACGGGATAATTAAACTTAAGCTTCACTGCCCAGGAAAGAGGTAGTCCTGATCTTACGTACGGGTTGAGGAACGTGGTATATGGTGAGAATTGGAGGTTAAAAGTAGTCACCATAGGGGTAATATGATGGATAGTAGGAGCTATAGTAGTAGGGGTAGTAGGAGCTGTAATAAGAGGGATAGGGCTGCTGCAGTAACCCCAGCCATGTCTGCGGGAATCCTGGCGAAGGTTTGGGACTGTAGCGCGCTGCACTGAATGTCACATGAGACAGGCTGGAAGGGGTGGCATAAACGCCGTAGCCGAAGCCGACTCCAGTCAAGGCCCTCTTGCCTGGGCGCCAGTCACCCTCAGCCGTGGGGTCGTCAGCTGCAAGGATGGCGCATGCGCACGTCACCAGTACCACGGTGGCAGACAACGTCTGTGAACATGCCACAATCGCATATTTAAGTGGCCGGACCACTTATCCATAAACTTATAATATTTCGCTGTTTACGTTTCAAATTTTTTATACATATATATTTTTCAAATGATAGCTTGCATGTTACTTTAAAAAATAATAATTGCCCAAATACAAATAAATACGGCGTGTTAACGTCTTTTGTTTTTAATCTTATATTTCATGTTCGGTCAAATCTGTTTTCGACAATTTGGTGCCTTTTAGAAGGCTTTTGAAAAGTACTGTATTTTCAATTAATGACCTGCACTCTTCCTTAATAATAATTTTTTATATATTTCTACGAACAATAGCTGCAGTTGTTTTTAAGGAAGGTATTCATTGTTTTCTTACACTATTTTGCATGGTGATATGTAAAGAAAAAATGTATAACCACTACCTTCATAAAACTATACGCTAATTTTTGTTTCTTTGACAAACACAAAAAACTGCAATATACATGCATTTACACACACACACCTATATACACATATATGTAGGCCCTATAAACACGTGTGTATGTACAAAAAATGAATACTAACACCCATTTACTCACACACTTAGTCATTCATCAACGGATAGGCCAAACTGTTGGATATAGGATCATAAAATATGACTTCCTCTTAGGGAGTAGACACCTTATTAGAAGGAATTCTCCCAATTTTACGATTTAGGCGGTAATAAAGCGTGAAAAGTTTTTTTATCTACTTAATTTCTAGATTTTTTTCAGATTTCAATCACTTAAATTGGCGTTAAAAATGAAACATATTTTCTGTTACATCTCAGTATCTCTTAAAGCTGTTGATATTTCGAGATTGTTATTATATTAGGAAAATTTCTTCAGGATTTTCCAGAATTCGACGAGTTAAGGGGTGGTAACAAAAACTATTCCACAACTAGCGAAAAGTGAGTATGGCCATCCATGGAGAAATATTGTAAAGATGTTATAATATTTTGCTGCTTTTGATTTGTTAACATCTTTGAACATGGGCCTGAATATTTAGATATTATTTCAGGTTTCACACTTTCTATTTTAGTGCAGTCGTTTTGAACACTGGTAGCTATTTTTGTGTTCGAATACCGTTGCTACATATTAGTGACGTATAGCAGATTTCCTTTTCTATTTGATGTTTAAATAACGGCGAGGAAGAGGTATGAAAAGCTATAATAACTATTGGGTGATATAAGAAAAAGTAAGAAGTTTCAAAAAACCGATAAATCGAAGAATCTCATCAGTTTCGTAAAAATAATAATCTCTTAGCTCCAAAACTTGGTGGAATTGAAAGCTGTATGACTGCTTACAGCATTGCGTAAGTAAACGAAAACAACAACACAATCTTGGGAGCGATAATCCGAATCAGTTGGTGTCAAATTTCATTACCTGTTGTTCCTACTTTAGTAAAATAAATTAGTTCACGTACGATCCCCGCTCTTTCTGGAGCATAATTTCACGTCCAGTGATTTACTCAGTACTGTAACGCGAACACATTTGCATATTTTTTTAGACCATAAAATAATGCATACATTAAATATTCTTGCTTTCTTCTCATTTATGATAAGGAAGTGTTTAAGTCTACCTGTAGAAGTCTTACTAACTCCTGTCCCTAATCAGTTTACATAAATTATTTAATTAATTAATGTCCGATTTGGCTTAGTTCTCGTTTTGATGACGCTAATATTCTTGAAAAATTCTTATTTTGTATGTGAAAGTTAAAATTCATTTTCCATTCTATGTACTGCAGTTGAAATTTTAATTTTTCCTTTTTACTCTCTGCTGGTTATAATTTGTGTAGAATAATATTTTCTGGTTTAATATCTCAACAAAGCCCATCTGAAGTCCACTACTTTATTGAAACAATGTACCATATACGCTGACATTAACTCGTCCTAAAAATGACCGTTGTGCGTGCTATGTTCCTTTGCTGCACTGCGTGGTGACATGAAAGTGGTGACGACATGAAGCAACTGCTCATGGTCTCGGGGCTATTTCTATCCGTGGATGAGACATTTTTATTTATACCACACTGCTGAGAAAATGCTCATTCTCAACATGCTCATGAGAATTTCTTCGCCAGCAAGTGCTTGTATTTATTTATACCACGGAATATGTTGAGAATCTGTGAGGGGAGATATTAGGTGAATATGAGTCAACGTATGGAGTAAAGAGCTGGGAAACATGGTCCCAGAGAAAACCCACTGCTTTATGCCATCGTTCAGGTACAGGGAAAAGGTATAATAATACTGAATACGCTAATGATACGGGCAGCTTGCCGACTATAGTTATTATGTTTCATGTATGCCTAAGAAGTAGTGGTTTGAATTTTTTTCAAGACTAACAGAAGGTGCGACTGACGACACTTGAGTTGAGATGTTAAGACAGCTCTTAACAGCCAAGGTTTTGAAATGCGGCGTGTCTGTGAAGTGATGTACCAGGAAATACTCGACCACTTAGAAAAACCAACGACCTGCGACATCGCCTAGGCACGAATCTCACACTCGAAACTATGAGTGAGCCTGCCGGAAATCGTAACCCAGATTACAATAATGTTTTAAAATTAATAATAATATCAAAGCTGCGAGGAGACACATCTATTATATTTTAATATAAAAAAAGAGATAAATGCTGATTATTTCCATTGTACCTTAAGTACACCATATTATTGTAACAAATTTAATACAGAGCCAAACCACGACGGAGAATGCTTTGATGTATACATTTGTTACGTGGTGTCTGGTCGTCTATGTCAATTTAGTTTTGTACTGGAAAGGCGGGGACGGGGTCAGCATGCACGTCTTTACACACACGCACACACACACACATATGTGTATATATGAATATATGTGTATATACACACACAAAAAAAAGCACGCATACGTACATATACCTTCCTACGTATAAATTGTTATTTATTTATTTTTTAGGATTGCCTCTTATTGCACTAGTATTGCTTGCTAGACATTTTTGGAACGTTACTTAGTACTAAACTTTTTAACAACTAACTGGTTCCGGCAGCAAATTCGTTTGCGGGCTTTCAATTCAATGCGATTGTATTTCTGAAACAAAAAAGTCCTGAAGAGTGCTAATTGGGGGAGAATTATTATGAGGATAATTAATGTGCGTTTTAAAAATATTTTGTTCGCATTTGAGTGTTTAAATCAATATAGAAATTCATCTAACCTGACTGTTTAAATGTTAACACTCTACGTAAATGTTGTTTCAGACTTACGTATTATAATACATATTTTCTATACAGTATAATGGTGTCAATAACCTTTTTTGTTTTTGAAATTTATTTTCTAGGGCAAGAGGCAAATAATACACAAATGGTGTAAATCTTTAGTTTATTCTAAATTAACTTCTACAGTATATCAATACCTTTAATATATATTTTTCCAAGTAATTTGAATCATTGTGTTTACAATTTACCGAGTCAGAGCCTTCATAAGGTAATTATTTTGACATTGCCCTACCATACAAATTGTTTGCATCTAAATATTCTAAATATTAATTTTCAATGTATGGATCATAATTTTTGTGTATTTGTTATTTACTTTTGCATATGTTTTAGAACATTGGAAGTTCCTCCATTAATTAATTTTTCAATCATTAATATTTTATCATAATTGGTAACCAATCCTATTTCAATTTTTGTATGCATTAAAATTTCATCCCAAGCTATTCTGGGATTGTAAAATACCGAGAAGGATTTATTTTTTAGGTTTTTGAACTAACTTCTCTAAATGTTCAATTGTGTCAGCTAACAATAAAACATCAACTTTGTTATGTAATTTTATATTATCCCCAAGCTTTTTTTATTAGATGCATGCCAAACTTATTCTGCCAATTTATGGTCTTCATCAGCTGTATTTGTTTTATTCAAATTACTGTAAAATATTTCTTCAGATGGTATTTACGTTTCACTAAATTTTTGTTCAGAATCCATATATTCGTATGGATATACTCTTTTTCGGTAACTACATCAAGTTGATCTTCTGAAAAATACTTAGACGTTTCTCAAAATTGTTCTTTAGTAAGATTTTAAGGAAGCGAATCTAACCTATAAGCCATAAACTTAAATGAATCAGTAAATGTTACATTTACTCCATTATTTAATTGGTTTGTAACAGAAATATATTTTTCTTTATTGTTTGGAATTAAATCAAATCTCCTTTCATTTTCACGTTGTCCAAAATCTTACATAAGTAAATGTGTACCATTATACTAATAAATTAGTAATGTAAGCAGGAACAAAATTAGGATTTTGATGATTTAAATTACAATCTGAATGCGCTGCGCCACGAAATTTTCCAGTATATTGATCATGGTATTTTACAGAATATTTTACTAACGCACCCTTTTTAATTGTATGTTGTGGTTTTATGACAATCTGTTGCTGCTATACAGTCATTCTTACTTCATTAGTTAACGTTCTCATTGGTACTTCATTGTCATGTATTTCTTTAATTTTTTACATAATTCAATTAACATTTTTACAAAAACGCTAAATGCATATTTTATTTATAAAATACTGAGGTTTGTAATCATCGTTTTAATATTTTATATGATAACAAACGCTTATTGGTTCATATTTTTGATAGTTTCTTGTATGATTTCCAAGATTTTGCTTACTAATATCTATTTTATTTCATAAACATTCAAAATCAGCATACATAGTGATTAGACTTTTAAAAATATATTATAATATTTTCTTAATTTAGAAATTATTTTCCAACGCCTTCATGTTCTTTACAATATGTTTCGTGTTTATTTAATTTATCTTCAGAGTAAAAATATTGTAAACATCTACAGCGAACACATTTCTAGTATTTTCTTTTTGTTGCCGAAAATACTTTTCATCAAACAATAATGATCGTTATTTCATCTTTAATACATACAATAGTAATACGTCTATCAGTTTTATTTTCCGCAATAATCATTAAATAAAATGTATGTACACGTATGTTCTAATTGTACATAATTTTTTGCTCTATCTGGATTTGTTTTTAGGTGGACGTGACGCTGATGAAATAGACCACAAAAGCATTTTTTATCATTATTTTTATCACTGATAACGGCCTGTTTATCATTAATTTTTTGTGGAATTTTAACATAAGGAGCCCTATTTAACTGTTTATATTTACTTAGTTTTAACTCCAAATTTAGTATTTTTTTTTCCAAATGCCAATTGGAAGTTCCTTTTTAAAATATTTCTGTATTAGCTAAAATTTTACCTCTACATTTTTATATGTTTTTAAATCAGTTGTTCCTAAAATAATTTTATTTTTAGTTACAAAAAACCGAACATCAGTTTTTGTTTCGCCATCAAAGATTCTTTAATATTGAGCGCAAAATGTTAAATTTACTATTAATCCATTACGTTGCTTTAGCTCTCCGTCTATTTTGTTTATTACAGTGTTTTATATCATGACGAAAACTTGTTTCATCTATAACATTTTTGTGGGATTTATTTTTTAATTGCAAGGTCAATGGAATAAGTTTTCAATCTTTGTCCAAATGATTCTTTTATTGCTTGTATTTCATAATGATTATTTTACCATATCAGTTATTAATTTTATTTGCTGCTTTTAAATGTATTTTACTTCGTTCAAGATTTTTCGTTAAAGGTGTGTCGTATTTTTTTCCACAAATTTATTCACGTTTAGGTTTGTGTTTCTTATTCGAAAAATTTTTTTAAATTAAATAATTTGTTTTTAAATAATGAGGGATGTCCATTAATGGATTCTACTTTTTTAATTGCTGCTTATATTTGTTTGTTTATAGGACTCTCCACATTTTTTCACATTTAACTACTCTATGACTTATATGTTTTTTTTTTTATTAAAACGTTTTTCGTTAGGAGAGCGGTTCAAATAAATTTTAATACGTTTCACATTTTGTGTAACGCTCTTTAATTTTTTTTATCTCTTTTTGTTGCAAGAACGTCTCCTTTAAGTTTAATTTCATCCCAAGCATTATTATTTGTATTTCTTCGCCTTGATTGAGTTGTGAGTAATGTTTTAATTTTAGTTATCATTTACAAACATGTTAAAATTTATTATTTTCATTTACGATTGTTTGTACATTCTTCAAATTTATAAAAATAGAAAAATTTTAGAAATAAAAAAATACGAAATTACTAAAAAATATAATAAGCCGAACGAGATGTAAAGAATATTTATGGAAATAAAAAATTTATTTTTTATATATTTTCTTATAAATGGAAGCATCACTAAACGTACTTAACGACGTTCATGAGTCCAAGAAACTTTCTACTCTTATATTAGTCAACTCTTATCCAATAAATAGTGTTGAAATATAGGAAACTAAGTTTCGGTCTAAAAAAGTTAAAATTGCAGAAAATTTTGAAGTATTTTTACCTGTCATATATAACATTAAATTCACTGGTAAAGTTTTAAAAGATACAATTAGTGGACATATGAGTTTTATTTCTAATGGTACGAAAGGTTGGGGTAATAAACGAATAAATTACACTTTGTTGATTAAAAATTGAAATATTTTTTAGTAAACATCTTTTTAGTTTTAATTAATTTCGTTTACGTTTATTTGCATATTTTTTAATTCCTACTTCTTTAATTTAATATCATCCTTAAGTGTAAAATTGCGAAATATCAATAAACTACATTTCAATAATTATGTAATTATTACTCTTATCAAAATTTGTGTCAATATCTAATAATCCAGTGAGATCGACACATATCGATCACGATTCGAAAATATATTTTACCACTTTTTACATCTTCGGAGTCAAATTCAGAAAATGTCCTGAAATATTACAAATTTACGTAAACATCTTCCTGATGCAAACAACACTTCGGTATTACGACTGGTTCGATAGTTATGGAAGAACAATCGAAAACATATTTAACGTACTTTCATCTCCTTAATTATAGACTTTCGAAACGTCTTGAAGTCCTTTGTTACATATTTGTATACGTACCTGGGTTAAGAAAAAATCACGACGATAGCCCATTGGGTTCGAGCTGTACAAAAAACGAATAATAAAAAACACATTTCCCTTCTTTTTACTCTTTGGGGGGCGAATTTCGAAAAATCTGAACACTGCTTTTTGGGTATTCACACCAGCATAATTTTGAAGTAGATATCAATCCTGCATCCTAAACTGTTCGATAGATGCCAATATTTAATTGAAAACACATTTTAATCCTTAAAGGTTGAAGCATGAAAAACCCTTTAACTGGCTGAAATGTTTTTTTATGATTGACCGAATGAAGTAAAAGTCACGACGACAAGCCATCTGGTTCGAACTATGTAGAAGAATCTTTTATAATACATTTATCCCCTTTTCACTACCTTAGGGAACTAATTTCTAAAAATACCTTCTTATTGCTCGTCTACAACCTAAAAGGAACCTACACAAATAATTTCACATCTCTAGGGCCAGCGATTTGGGCTACAGTTTGATATTGTCAGTCTGCCATTCAGTCAGTCAGTCAGTCGGGGTACTGTTTTATACATAGAGATAAAAGCACAACTTAGCAGGCCTACCAATAATTTTATGAATTTTGATGTGGAAAAATTTACATTAAAATTTGGATTAGAATTTTTATTTGTGGACATGTACATTTCTTAAATTTAAATGAAATGTTACAGTTAGTCTGGTGCATTGTCTTGGAATGATAGCCGTAGGCAAGTGTGAATTCAAACGATTGCGCATGCCTGGAAGGTAAGGAACTGAAAACCTCCAACCGCGTTATTTGCTCCTGATACCGTCATCGTTGCTTCTCGACCGCTCCGTGTCGCTTCGTGGAGCAATTTCGATTGGCATGCATGCATGGTTAGTGCACACGGCCTTAGAAGAACACTGGATGGACACTCTCGCCTGGAAACCTGACCGGCTGCAGTTCAACAAGTTACCCTCCAACAAAGGTAAACAAGCATATTTTTTTATCAATTTATGAAAAACGTCCTTCGCTCACAATCTTTAAGCATGGCTCCATCTAAGATGTAAAAATTCTAGAAAAGATTGAGCGGAGTTTGAGCCCGACAGCCCAGAGTGCAGCGCCAATAAAGCACAACAAACATTCTCGATAATTTAGTGAACTACAGCCAAACAAGAGGGTCGAGCAAATTTCGTTGGTTGATATTCTACGTACGACCACGGATGTCATAGGGCGATCGCTTTATCTTCTCAGAAACGCTCGCCGCGCGACCGCTGCGCCACAAACACGACTCCCGCTACCAGGAGAACATCGTACGTAAGGAGGTTAGCCAAACATATCGAGCGGTCTGTCTGTCTCTCTCACATGAGATGCTTGCGTCACTGCAGTGCAGGAATATGTTCGTTCGGTATTAGGAGAACATCACCTTGCGTGGAGGTTAACCGCCTCGCTTGTTGCGCGTCCACAAGAACAGTGTTTCGATACACAAAACTGTAAACAAGCCAGCTCTTATTTATTTGTGAAAAAAAATTAATAAAACGTTAAAATAATCTACCATGTTCTCAATTCGTTGCATGTGTACTGCGAGAAATCCTGCTGACACCACTCATGAAGAAATGCAACAAACACATATACATGAAGAATTACTGCTGTACTAATGTTAAGGGAAAAAAATTAAATTTAGTTTCATTTAGCACTCAGTTCCTAATGAAACCATGTTTAGAGATGTTTCTCGCTTAAAATCAATTGATGTGAAAATACTACCGCAGAAAATAATTTAATGGTTTTACGAAATTGGGAGAAAGGTGTTATTTATGAATTGCCTATATAAATAGAACATTTAGGGGTATTGTCATGTTTTTCGCTTCTTTTAGACTCTTACATAAATGTTAAGATCCAGTTTTCCCATCATTAGAAATTTGATCATTTGTAAGCGAAAATATTTTAATTAAGATTTATATTACCTTTCCATATCTATCGAGTCATTCGACATATCAATTACCTTTTTTGCGTCAGCCTGATGCTTAATTAAATTCCACAAATTTTTTAAAGTTTTTTTTTTAATTTGTTCACCAAAATGGCAAAGAAATATAAAATACGCTTTATATTACTAATCGTTTTCAATAAACGCATTCCACGTTAAATTTCGATAATGACGTATTTTCGTTTAAGAATGATTCTTATTTAAATACGTATTCCCCCCCCCCCCACGATTTTCGTAGTTGGGCAGCTAAAGACTTTTACCGAGGTCAGAAGGGTGAGGCGTTTTTTTTTCTTTTAATGAACAGGCAATAGGCGTGAATTTCACTTCACTGGAACACAGATAAGATAGTTGGAAAAGCGACTTTATGACTATTCGAAATTTGACCCCAAATTCAGTAAATAAAAACTGGAAGTGTTTTGACTGATATCGATATCTATCTAACAATTCCAGATGTAGAGATGTTTATCGCCTATACAGTTTACATAAATATTGAAAAAATTAACGTTTGCAGGCGTATTCTAAATTTAACCCCCTAGGGGTGCAATGGGTTAAAATATATACTTTAAAAAAACTTCGAACCAGCTTGAACCGAATGGAATATTGTTGAGACTTGAAATTACAAAAGTTAAATTTATAATTCCAGATTATTTTTAATTCGACCCTAGAGAAGTGAATGAAAATACGCGTGACGTGTTTCATTAACAAATATTTATAAAACCATTCGAATATCGAGTTATTGTTTGTTTCAGAACAATGGTTTCATAAATACTCTAAATGTTGTGCATTTTCTCTAAACTGGATAAAAAAAAAGCTAAATATCAAGAGGAAAACCGTTTGTGTACAATAAAGCAGACGATATGAAAAGCAACTCCGGAGTTATATTTTACAATCTCGTGAATGCGTATTGTACTACAATCTATATTTTCACGGACGCGTATATTGTTATTGTTTTTTTTTTTTTTACGAATACTACAATGCGAACTATTGCTCTACAAGGATTACAAGCGGGTAAAAACAGCGGATTGATTAGTGGTAATATACACGCTATAGTTAATGGCTTATTAACAGGATTCCAGGTTAACTGCATTTGTTTTATTCCTTAAATCAAATTTATCATTAATTGTTTGAAGTGATAAGCGACCATTTTTTCGTAACACTTATCATTTCAGAGTAATTAATCGAATTTTGAACGCAAAGTACTCATTTGGACATTTTCTTTACTACACAACGTTAATAAAGATAATATTATGTATAAAATACATACAAAGTGGGACGAAATATATAGTTACGGTAAAAACAGTAACAGCAAATTTTAAGTGAATTATATATGTAACTCATATACAATTCTCTTTGCCTTTTCAGCAAAAAAAAAAAAAAAAAAAAAAAAAAAAACATAACTGTTGCTTTTGTTCAGTAAAATAAAACTTGCGTATGATTTCTGTTCTCAAATACTGCAACAATGACATCATTAAAAAAGTTAATAAGTTTTGTTTTATAAATAAAGAAACTTATTATTGGTTGAAAAAAAATGAAACAGACATAACTTGTTTATATATATATATATATATATATATATATATATATATATATATATATATATATATGAAAACCTAGCAATATAACATATTGTTTGTCTCTAATTATTACTTATTAAAGGTTTTTTTCTCGGGACAAACCTAGAGAAGGTGTGCTCGAACTATATGCAACTTACTGTCTTCAACACGCAACAGTGACTCCTTGGGATATTTTGAACGTTAAAATAACAACCATAGTATACTTATTGAAAATGTCAAAGTACACAAAAGTGATAATTAAATACCGTAAAATGAGGATACTTTGCACCCCAACTAGTAACTTTGCACCAGGATATTTATTTCATTCTTTGTTGGAATTTCAGGATACTATTCACTCTAAAGTATTTCTTTTATTATTAAAGCTATGAATGCAAAGTCTTCAGCAATTAACGATTCTGCAAACCTTCACTTACAAAAAAAATATGTAGTGCAAAGTAACCCCAAAATTAGGAAAAGTAACCCCGATTTACGATACCAAAAAATAAATAAAAAAAACTGAAAAAAAGAAAACATTAATCAAACGATTGTTGGAAATGACACCGTTAACTCCATGATGTAAACACATACACATAAATGCTACACTAATATTTTTTAGCGAAAAAAAAAAAGTAGTAAACTAGTTAGTACATAATCAAACATTTTAAAGCCTATTTTAAAGTGTGCAGCGTGTTTGCCACTATCCGTACACGCCGTAAGACAGATGATTATGCATAGGTATGTGTTTAATTTACGTACAAATGATTTTAATTTCATTTTAAAGTAACGTGTATAATTGTATTTAGCATAATCCCGAGTAAATAGTTAGGACAGAATTAAATGTATAAGAGCCTATTGTAATGCATACAGGTGGTTTATGACTCTTCGAACAGCGTATGTATTTAATTGTATAAATTATTTTAATTTATTACAACTCAACTAATTTTAAAATTTTTGTCACTCCACTTCATTCTGAAAGCTAATTCCGAGATGGCTTACCTCCAGAATCAGAACAAGTTAAAATGAACTCAGAAAAACCTACAAATATGTAAACTAGATTTAAAACATGGAACCTATTCTTGAGAAAAGAACCAATCTTAGAGTAAATATAGGGTAGAGGGAGTATCCTCTATACAACTGCATACGAAATGGTGTGTTCAACATGTGTCACGTGACTTTAGTGAAATATGCGCGGGAAATTTGAAATAATATTGAGAGCCAAGTTAATAATTGCTTAGTAATCACAACTATATTGGGTTTTTTTGGTACCTTATGAATTTATGAACTAAGGAGAGCATACAACCATATTATCGCATAGTATAATTGCGTAGAAATTTCAGAACGACAAATGTAAACAATGTCTGCCATGTTACTGTTTTCCTTAACCCAGCTGTTTTTAGTAAAAAGTAAATATTAGCTACATACTTACTACAAGGTTTTGAACCGAGATCTTGGTGACACCACATGACTAAATATATATTCTGGAAGGTACGCCATAAGTTTCAAACAACACGACTGCATTTATACGACGAGAAATGCATAAATAAAGAACACCAAACTCTCGAGACCATGTTGGACACACATTTGTGACGTCATGTTCCCTCTACTATACATTACCTCTATGAAACCAATGCTACATCAGACAATTACGTTAACTGTTGGTAGTAACTGTGTTATAATATTAAGTAGATTTTTCAAGAATAATAGTATTTAATTTTAATATATTATATTAAAAGCTACTTCGGTTTTTAAACATTCGCTTTTCCGGACGTTTAAACACTTGTCACTGCTTAAAGTCACGGTTTATTCAAATAACTATTTTAAAAAACTAAATAACATTTTCCCCTTGTGTACATAGTTTCTGAATGGTAGATACTGTAGAAGTGTTTACTTGATTCTTCTACTCAGTTCCGCACGTTAGGTAACAATTAGGTTAGGCTTATGAATGATAGAAATTTTAGGAATGCAGATCTTGACACATTTTAATGGTAATGGCACATAAATTCACTCTGAATTATCTACCTGATAATTGCATGTATCTCCAAATTAATGTCCAAAAATCAGAAACCGCAACACTACACAACGCTGCTGGTAAAATATAAGTAACGTATTATTTATAAATGTATGTAACCAAATCAATCTGACAGTGTTAAAGCTATTAAACTGGTCTTCTGTAGGGCAGGCTGTCATTCGTATCACAAGCACCCTCCGAATCTTGGTATTAAATTTATTTTAATCACTCAAGTACATTTTGACGCTGTTCATAACTATGGTACACGGGCGATTTTTGCTTCGTTGTGTGAATTTAAAAAAATAGTAAGTGTTAAATGGCTTTGCAGTAAACGAAAGTTTAAGCCTTAAAGTAAATACTATACGGTTTGAAAAATTAAAATAACGAACTGAAAGTAAATGTACAGGATTTGACCTGAATTACAAGTCAGTTTTTTGGTGGGATTATCCTCACTTCCAGACGAACAGAATTTTTTTTTGTAAACATATGTCCAAGAAAACACCCTTACTGGATCGTATTAATGTAGAATGCTACATCGGACAACGCCTACCGTACAATAAGGACGTCAGTCATCATTTCTACTGCTTTCACGGTAACTATACGATTATTCCTAAACTAGAGCATATATCGGAAAACTGGTGCAGTTTTGTAAAATACAGTTCTTACTACCTATTCTAACATTTATTGACAAAACATTGTTTAGATTTAGCTAGTTAGTTAAGTAGTAAGTGTTTCTTTGACTGCAAAATGAACTTAAATAATTTAGTAATTATCTTGAAAAAATATATAAATTTGAAAATAATTTTAGTATCCAAAAATCTCTGCACGAGAGGTTTCCGGGTGTTAAATTATTTTTTCAAATTAATACGCGAGAATTTTTGAAATTCGGTTACTATAGCGGCTTAGATGTTATCATATTACAAATTATCTAAATTACAGTTTTCCATTTTTGTAGATTTCGTGGTTTCAAGCCCATATTTTTCTAAAACCGCTGTAAATTTTTCACTCGGAAGTAAAGGAAACTACCGTATAGTGCTTTTTAAATGTACGCCTGCTGATAAAATATTTACTCGGCAAAAAAATTTCATAGCATTTTTATGAGCAGTTTAGATTTTATGGACGATTGAGTATTCCAGTTGTCCTATCGATCAATATAACTATACAATTTTTACGGTATTAGCTCTGCGTGATTTTGTGCCACAATGTTATAGTGTGGATTAACCTTAGAATAATCAGCCTGCAGATAACAGACCGAAAGTAATTTTTCCACGATGTGAAAACTACCATCAAATGAAAATCCACTGTCATGTTGCGAGCGAGTGTTCATTGGTCAACAGCTGTCAACACCGTGACACGACGATATCAACAGTGCTATGCAATTTCCCGCGAGATCCGCAATAATGCTCGCAGAACTACAGTTTTCCGAATTGCTTGTCAGTTTACTCCCCGCCCGCGGCAAAAACGTTGACGCCTGGCCGCATGCAACACTGGATGGAGGAAGAGGTGTGTACCGCTGCCAGGTGAACCGATATGGACGCAAATGAATGCAGATGACCCCGAAACCATTCTGAAATGCAATCACCTGTTGATTAGTTTTCTGTCGAACGTGCTGCCTCAGTTATTTGCCTCCCACAACCAAACCCATAAAAAAAATAGTTTCAGTATCCGAGAACATTATATTACGTACTTTTATGCATGTATTTACAATTTGCATTTGGCATAGCATACTTTTTTTAATTCTAGCACCATAGCGAAGACATTAGTTTATGTATTCCAGAAAAATTTTAACTGTCAAATGTTAGAACGTATTTACGTGACTGTATGCACGAAACCGATTGAAATTTTAATTTATGTTACTATGATTGAATTTAATTACCTGTTTTGAAAATGTGAAAGTTACAAATGAAAATTAACAGAAAGTAATTGATGAAGAAATCCCAGACAATACGAAACTGAAAGAAAAAAAAAAACTTACAAATTATATTTATCAAAGTAAAAAAAATTTGGGGAAATAATATAACGACCCCTTATCTTTTTCAGAAGGTACTATACTATACAACAGCGCTTAAAATATTGATACCGTAACATACATAGTTTATGACAAGATGAGTATTCATGAATATATGCCATTGCTTGCGAGTGTTGTCAAGTCGCAGATAAACCCACAAAAATATAAAAATACAAAGAAAATAATAAATGCAACAAAATTACAAAAAAAAAAAATAATTAAATAAGACCAGATATGGTCTTTGTCAACACACACATAAATAATTCCAGAATAGGAATATAGTCAGCATAAAAAAATCAAAAATGCAACAAAATTACAAAAAAAAAAAACATATTTGTATTTTTATGTTTTTGTGGGTTTATCTGCGACTTGGCAACACTCGCAAGCAATGGCGTATGTCCATGAATACTCATCTTGTCATACATCCCCATTGCAAAAATCTTTCAAAGTTCATGTACATAGTTTATGTAATCCATTTTTAATTTTTTCTCGAAACATATTTGTGGAGACATAATATGAACCTATGTTAGTAAAATATATTACCCAAATATATTACTGAGACCGCTACTACATGTACCTGTAACATTATAGATTTTTAAAACTTATTTAATTGCTAAATGTCTTTATTGCAATTCATGCCGTATGCTAAGTGTATAAGCCGCTCTAGAGAAATATGTGTTAATCAAGCCGCGGCGTGATCAGCGTTAACAAATTTAGTCATATAGTTTCAGAGTGTTTTGTTTAATATAATTTAAATGAACTCATTCGTGGTATCGTATCACACATTTGTTTTTATCGTATGATTATATTTTTACTTTAAAATTAGTTTTAATATTTCTGCGTATAATTAAACCTGGTAATTCATTATTTC
The DNA here is from genome assembly GCA_003012365.1 of Medauroidea extradentata. NCBI lineage: Eukaryota > Metazoa > Arthropoda > Insecta > Phasmatodea > Phasmatidae > Medauroidea > Medauroidea extradentata. The sequence goes on from PNEQ01026845.1 coordinate 32,973, forward strand.
TCGTACTAAATCTGAAGTTCTAGAGAACTTGTCAGAGATTCGGAAACTGCGATTCTTATATATATATATATATATATATATATATATATATATATATATATATATATATATATATACTGATGTTTTAAAAACATGTTTACGAGCTCCAACCTAAGATAAGATAATTTCTTACATTCGTATTCGTTTTGATCATCCTCGATGCTGCTTTGCGAAGGTGCAGATCACAACTGGGACGTCACGACACTCCTTAAGTGCTTTTATGGATTATGGAGACCACAGTGCGTAAAAGAGTGTTGGAAAAAATATTCCCAGCTGTATTTTTAAGGACATTTTTATGAGATCAAAAATAAAAGTTTTTTTTTTGCGAAGTTTAGTGCTTTGGCTACAGTGCCTCTACCCGTAAAACGTATTTCCTTTTTATGGCCACTGTGTTTCTCACAAGAGAATTATATAACTGAGAATAAATTTTTACTATGTGCAATAACCTGAGAAAAACATCAACCGTCGCTAGATTTTCTCACACAAAATACAATGGTTTTACGTTAATTGGTAAAATATGATAATTTTCGTTTTATTTTACTTTCCAAGACGTTCAGTTATATTTTGTAATTTTTGTAGACACAGTTACATTCAGAACATATTTTTACTTTCAGACAGTATTTACTTTGAAAATATATTTAAAAAAATTTAATTTTATGAACTGATATTAACACAATAGTCACACTAATGGAAGATTTTATAATTGTAATTTAAAATAAATAGTACTTTATATAGTTAGTTCACTTATTCACGTAAGGTACACATTTGCAGGAAGTGAATTTTTAAGTGAAATCGTACTTTGCAAACAAGTGTAACACATGTCTAACGATTTTTTCTATGTTTAAATTTCACAGTTTAAAATAAGGAAGAAATTTTTTTTACATGTATTAACATCAGCGGTGCTTATATAACTAGTTTTCAGTTTGTTTGATCTCAATCTGTTAATAGTAATGCGTTTTAATTAACATTACCTGTCCAATATCTTCGTGCAAAAACGTACACAAAAATATCTGATGCATGCAAAACAATTTTCTATTGCAATTCTGTTTATCGTAAACTCTTTTGTATGCTATAAATCTTAGTATGATGATAATATGAAGAAAGTTTATTTGCACTGTTGTCTGAACAACATACAGTAAAAGATTACTCATTTACAAAATTATGTAACTCTATAACATAATATGGATAACCAAGCCTCCAAAGTCACATCAGGAAAATGAAGTATTTTAGGGAATACTGTTAGAATAAGGCAATTTTTTTACGTGATGTTACATGGTAACATTTTTACTAGTGGAACAATAGTTTTCATTAAGTACTGTACATAGTGATTTTATGTATAATATGGCACATGTATATACTAGACAATTTATATTGCATATAAATTTTTAAAAAGTTTTAAAAATGTCATCAATAAGTGTAGTGCTACGTCAAAAATTGTAGGCCTAATTATTTCCTCGTGTGATTTCAAACATTTCTAAACTTTTCAATACAAACACATACACTAAAGAATTTCCGGTATAGCAGTTGGAAGTTACTCTTTTTTGGAGAGTTTAAATTCTCCTACTCGAGATAAAAACGTTACGAGAATTATACAATTATTAAGTCACAGAATTATTAAGCTTATGCGATTAATTTGAACGATTGAGGGCGAACCGCTTAATAAATTTGGTGGCAAGCGTCGTATACGACGGTTAACTTGTGTATCTGTAAAATCAGCCTACGTTATTAACATTTCTGTAATCTATCCGGTGGGACCAGAAGCTTCAAACTTGTTTATCTAAATCTAAAATTCTCTCTGAGGTTGCGCTTCGGTGATCAATCTTGTTTCTTCAGAACAAGTTGTGAAGAGAAAAATATTTCGAAACAGTTCTTTTTATTCTGATTGCAGGATAGAGACGAATTACATTTAACACGGTACCAACGTTCTTAACGACACGATATAAATAATTTTAGACGTTAATGTGTGCCTTTGACAGAACGACAAAAAATTTGTTATTAATTTGTCAAGACACCGAATACGTTCGATTAATCAATGAAGGGAATTTTGCCGAGTCTTAGTGCGTAATTTAAATACATGAAAAAATTGATGGTAACAACTTTAACGATTACATGTTCACGACACTATTAGTTTAATAATTACCAGATACGTTATGGCAATTACGCCAAATAATCATATGAATAATTCTCAGTAATATCTATTGATTTACATGGTTTAAAAATTGAATTAGACATATTGCAATGCAATTACAAGACTCGGATCTCAATTAGAGGAAAATTGAAAGGCTTTTAATAATAAAGGTGTCTGAAAAATACCAGTTTAGTGATAAAAAGTTGCCTATTAAAATAATAACATTTAATAAATAAGCCTTCATGTTTGTTAAATGCGCCAAAATATTTCATAGGCTTTCAAACGTATGGAAAAATAATATTGTTTATTTATTTTTAAACAAATTCGGTCCCTGTGGAGGCTGTTTACTATAAAATTTGCCCGACTCGACGTCTTTCCTCTTGATATTGACCTGAAGTTATCTCAATACACAGGCTACAACTGTCAAGAAGAGATACGCAGTAATAAAGGAATTCATTGTTTGGCACACAGAAGAAAAATTTCTACCCTAACTCTTAATACAAATTAATCTTATTAAACGTGGATTTTCAGTTGCACTTACACATTATTTTTTTATGAGTAACCCAAAATACATGTTATTTTATAGATGCAAGTACAGCAAAAATATGCCAGCGTTTGTCCGTGTCTAGAACTTTAAAACTGTATTTTGAACAATACGCTTCCGTAAAATCGACATATATTTATTTTAATTTCTATAACTAGCCATTAAAATTGTATCATCTACCTTAGCAACAATACAATATAATTTTACTAACATAAGTCAGGCCAAACACCTGACCATATACAAACTGGTAAGTTTCTATGAATTGAAAAATACTTAACGTGTGACAAATAAACTTAACGTTTACTAACCCTTAAAACGATTACGAAAGGTGTGCGCTAATGATGCCAAATAAATCCAAACTTCTTACAAATTTATTTTGTAATTGTCAGAGCGCAGTTATTATTGTTATTATTATTAAAATTTTAACCAATAGGATATTTTTCGAGCAAATAACGTGGCCTTTATAAAGGCAATATTACCTGGAACCTTCACGTCCATTGCACTGTATTGCAAATAATGAATACAATTTTTTAAAATTATTGCAATATTGTGATGAAACTATACGTTATAATTTTCAGAGTTATTATTTGAAATCCTTTCTCTAATCATCAAGATATTTTATATTGTTTTACACTAAGGGGAGGGCGATAAAAATGGGGAGGGTTATCAATCTAAAACCAATGCTTCTATAAAATTGTTTGAGAATCTTCTCTGGCGTAAATATATTTTCATAACATGGTATAATTTACGTTTTTATAAAACTGCTTTGCTCACGAGTTGTATATCTGTATATAGACAAGAAAATTAATTTGCACTGCATCATGGTCAAATACGGACTTTCCTTACCAAATTAAAAGATGTTTTAAACTATTTTAAAGTCAAATTTTGCTCCTTTGTGAATTGCAACTTATCACTACATTTTCAAAATTTGTCTTTTTCATAATTTTTTCTCATAGGAAATAATGTTATTAGTGATTACGTACCATGGCTACAAATGCACAGCATTTAATTACTCCCGCCATAGAATAAATAATAAAACTCATTATTTATTCTGAGCTTCCGCAGCGAGATTTCTGTGTGAACAATATTATGCCCAATAAGTTCAACAATAAAAATCTTTTGTGTTGGTCTTTTTGTGACACATTTAGAAAGCGAAACAAATTATAATAGCAAAAGCAATATATATGTCAAAAGTAATTTGTGCTTAGACTTTTAAAAAACAAGAAATAAACAATTTTATCCGACACCTTTCGGACAAACCTAGATAGAATGACAATTATAAACATGTACTTTTTTATTGTAAATATATTCACTGCATAAACATCAACTGAGCGACAGCTAAATTATAAATACATGCAGAATTTAATCACTTCAATTTGAATGTCTTACCTTTTAAACATAAAATTTAAAAAAAAAACCAAACTTCTAGATAAAATGATGTATGACATAGATTATTTTTAATGTTTTAAATGGGAATGAAATATTCTTAAGTATTAGTAAAAATCTTTTTTTTCCTAATATTGTTTATAAACTTATTAAATCGTCAAATTAAAAAAAAATATCTTAGTACTGACTGCAAATCTTATTTACAGCTATAGAATGACAATGATAAGAAAACAACTGCTACAAGCATAAGAAGCTGTTAAGATCACAGACACTGACCATAAAGTTTAGACTATTTTTGTATTGAAATATTTAAAACATTTTGTCATTAGATAAAACCCTTAATTTGTTACAGAAGAAAACTTGGTGAGTTTGTGTTAAAATACTAGGGAACTAAAAGCCAACCCAAAACATGCTGTAAATGTACGATTCCCAACCTACAAATATGTTCAAAATCTGTATAAACCTTTGCTGTGTTATCTACAAAATATTACTACAATTACGAATACATACCTGTCTTCCTTTGCTTACAACAGTGTATAGCCTAGAAGCTGTATTTGTAGTACGAATATTACTATTAAATTGCAATATAACATTTAAATGATATTTTAGATGTGAAACAATCACAAATATACAGATGTAAGGTGCAGAACACAAGAAATATTAATCAGTAAAATTTCTTGCATTTTTAAGGAGACGTTTGCCAACAGTGTTTATTAGTGCAACAGAATCGTAATGAAAACAAATATATATAACATTTTTCTTAATTTCTACTACCAGTTTTGGAACAATTCACTATAAACAAGAAATTTTAGGCTTTGAAATAAATTGCCACATTCATAATTAGAATTTTTTCTCATATTTGGAAACTTGTGACTTTTTTTTCATGTGAAAGTATTTGTACAAAAATAAGCATACTTTATTTTATAATAGGAAGTATTTTTCATACAAAGCATAACTAATGAAAAAATTTCTGATACTTTATAAAGTGAAACAATGTCCTCTGCAACATTCAGATAACTAAAGAAAAACTCATTAAATATTCATAATTATAATTTGTGCACTCCCCCTTTTTATCAGTAGCCTATGTGCCTAACAAGGAGACGTAAAACCAACAGTTTTACGCAGGTTGTAATCAAGAGTCTTTTATTTCGCGTGTGTTGGTACTACGTGGGATCCGGGACGATGTGTCAATTTCCCGTGCCGGTACAAGTGCGCAGTGTGAGTCCTTGGCAGTTTTTTCGGCAACATGCTCCCAGGACACACAAGACATCCGACGTGCCGAAGGACACGCTCGGCCTTCGCCATAGAACATCAGCGGATACAGAATTGAATAAACAACGTTGAGGAGTACTCTTTTTGTGACACACAAGCAAAGCAAGATAAGTTTTGATTATAACAAAGAAGTCCTTCTTATCTTTTAAAAGTAAACGATAAAGAATAATATTAATTAAAAAATTAAATCACAATGAAATAAAAATTATAAAAACCATTACTCCATTTACATTACTAGAAATTTTACAAAATAACATTTACAAAATAATATAGAAAAACATGTATGTATACATACATAATGCGTATATAGTGCAAGCGAAGTTTAAAAGTCATAATTATTTTATGTATTCCGCAATATTATGTAAAACATTTTTTGTTAGATTTCTTGTAACGTAAACAAAATTTTATTGTGATTGAATCGTCCAATTAATATGATTGTTTATCATTTACTTTTAAAATATAAGGATTTATTTGTTATTATCAAAATTTATCTTGCTTTGTTTGTGTGTCACAAAAAGAGTACGTCCTCAACGTTGTTTATTCACTACTGTATCGGCTGCAAACATTTAACAAATTTACATACTATAGATACGTAAAGCTCACGATAAAGTCAGCGGTTTTTAGAAGCACTGCCCCCTCCAAACTATCGTACGTTAAATACTAACAAATATATTATCCTTCAGCACCTATGTCGTAAAAAATTGCTGCTTTGTTGATTATTTGCATGGTGATGATTGCCTTAAAAAGGGCCGACCAAAACTAAATTTTACTTAACATAAAAATTGAAAAGGGTCATGAATATGTCCATGTATCGAGGTTCTAAATTGTATGAAAGTTGGAATTTTTACTAATAAATTTCAGCATGAATCATCGGGAAACACTCAACATTCAGCTGCTAACTGATATACGAAACGAAATGACGGTATTGTCTACCATTTCTACGAGGCAGGATAGCAGTTTCTTTATGGAAGTGAATACATTTCCCGACGTGAATTTATACAAAATTAAAACAAGTAAGAATTCTGCATAAAATCTCATACATCAGTTGCCTTCTTAAAAAAAAAAACCGCAAAATTCTGAAATATTTTTATTAGAAGGATAATTCTTGTTATGATTAACCGCAATTAATAAGGGATATTTTTTAAGTTTATAATCATGATCGTGGAAGTGTGAAATTGCACCTAAACTGCCATAATGAAGGCACTGAGGTTTTAATGTTGACATGACTTTGCTTGACAATGGTAGTTACATATGGATATAAACTACAAAATTTAAAATTAATCCGTTTTAAATAATGTATGAATATGAGATATGTTTTATAATTATATTTTAAATATTTCTATGCATGTCAAACATCATAGAATATTAAGCAGCAGACGTCCAGTTAGTAGAAATGTCATATACGTTAGATGCTAACTAAATCCAATTTAAAAAATTCAGTACAATTAATCTTCATTGGCTGTTTCTTATGTGACGCAATCACTTTTAGAGCTTTTGCTTAGGTGTTTTTTTATATTAATATACTTTCTTGGAGAATTTTCGAAACAATTTTGAGCAGAGAAATAAAAATTAGTTATAATTTATTAAAACTAATTAAATATTTTTAAAATTATATCTCTATATGAAAATTTCAGACATTTACTTTGGCGTCAAACTTTAATTACCGTCTTTTGATTCCTACACAATTTTCTTGCCAGTTTGTTTTTAAAAGAAGAGTAACCGATAATTTTTTTTCTTCCCATCCAGCATATACACTTCTGTAAAGTCTACAGAAGAATGGCGTACATGTCCGGAACTATAAACAGCAAGCATCATTTCGCAAAAGGATCAGTTACTTTTTTTCCACACCTTTCGTGTCATTAGCTGCCCTCCCCAACCAGTATCTTCTTTTCACCCCTGTCTTCAACCATCAATATGATAAAAAAGGAACCTGAAAAATTTACGCTTTATTTGGGTACAAACTATAATTCCAAACACTATCAGTTCGTGTCACTTTCGCTATTTTTCCTAAGCTCGTTTGTCACCTTGTGTAAGTCACAATGAAGAAGCCACTAAATGCATGCCCAATCATATGGTATTACTCTGTCAAAGAGCAGCCAATGAACAGCTGTTATATACTTGAATACACATATGATTTTGGAGGCAAGTCTAGAAGTCAGTGAACCCGCGAAATTTTTCTGTAGAGGTGATGGTATATCGCGAAAAGGTTTTCTGCTAACATACCCTTGTAAACGCTGTAGTTTCTAGAAACTATGATTCGGTCAAATAATTCAGACACAACGTAGCTGTCTGCAGACCAATAACAGGTATAACATACTACAATATCGGGATTGTTATTGGCTCAGTCAAATAAGGTTACATCTCCAAAAGTACATGCTAAAACCAGTAACATTCTGGTAGGCTAAAATTGTGTTGAAATTCAGCAAACAGTCCAGTTTTCCCGCGATAAACCAACATATAATTATAGGTAAACATTTTAAGATTGTTACAGGTATAAGTAATAGCAGTACAGAAAAAAATATGTTATTTATGCTACTCCTGGTGACTTAGGTATATTAAAGAGCCGCTCGAAATAAAACTATATATGATAATGTTTCTAGTAAGTTGTAGAACTGTCGTATTCAATTCAGATAAATAAAAAATGTTTATCTTTGAAATAAGCTATTTATCATCGTTTTAAAAATATATTTGAAATGGTGGTGCAATACTTATGCTTAATATCTTGGGCTAAAATTATGATTAGAAAAACACTGAGTCCTACACATTTTGCAGCAACTATTTCCTAGTATTTGTCCCTTCTTTTCCATACTACACATAGAATTCCTACAAAAATAGCTGTAAGTGTTATTTAAAAAACACGCTTAACCAGTGCCGATCAGAATAGGCTATAACTATTTTGTAATTTAAGAGAACATTTGACAATAATAGCCATTTCGTTAACCACGAATTGGCCACGAAAAATGTTTTTGCACCATTTCGTGTCAGTGCTCTACATGAACCATTTGCAACTCTGCTTCAAGGTTCTTGGGTACTTGTAATTGTTCAAACACGTATCTCATTTGACTGCCACAATTACAATATGGTTATCTTGACCCCGCACTCTGTGATTTGACAGTATATCCGTAAGTCAAGTGATGGTATAATATCCTGTGACTGACAACGAAGCAGAGTTATAGATGGGCGAATGAGGCTTTGCAATAAAACAGTGAAAAAATTATTTCGCCTCAAAATCGAGGCTGTAGACACGTTCAACATGAACGAAGAAGGTTGATGTGTTCTCGCAAAATGACGAGAGACAGGGATAGAAAGAAAATACAGTCGTCTCGCAAGGCGGCATTGACCCACACCGGTTGCGATTTCTCCCGGCGAGGAGACATGCGTGCACGACGCACGCGACTTCCCACCCCGCCCCATGTCCACCCCAGGACGTGGGAGTTGCCCGTCAACCAGGGTATAAGTACGCTGCCAATACAACCCCCGTGCATCAGTATAGTTCCACTGCCTCACCCAGCAACATGAAGACTTTGGTGAGTACTGTATCTGAGAGTTGGAGTCGATGTATATATTATATATATATATATATATATATATATACACACACATACACATAATTATGTATCAGAAAATAACAGTCGTTTTTCAAAACTCAAACAAACTTCATTTTCTTATGTGATATCAATTACATAAATTTGTATCAGCAAAAACATTCAACAATATGTTTTTATGTCACAGTAATTTCTTGTTGCAAGTATTAAATAAGTCTGATACATGGATTGTTTGCGACACATCTTTGACTCCCTCCTGGTTGTCTTGACTAAGAATTTTATCAACGTACCGAATTTAAGTTGTTGTCTAACTGTATATAACTAATTTCCAAAACAATAGTTTTCGTTCAGTTGCGATTACGATTGAAAATTTAATTGCATTTTAAAAAAAATAATTTTGTTGAATAAATACATTTACATATATTTTTTCTAAATACAATTAGAAACTAGCTGCCAGGCCGCGGCTTTGCCCGAAGAAAATCTGTAATGATAGCTAATCGTGTTAATGATTTATTGAGGACATGGCGAAAACAAAATTTACGACTTTTCACCCCAAAATCATACCGATATCTCATCAGGTTTACGAGATATCGAGGACATCGGGAAAATATTTCCACCCTTTCATTCGTTAGTGGGATCTTTGGTCGCATTAGAAATACAAAGTTACTCCTCTACCATCTATCGCCAATATGTGCGGATATAATATCACAGTAGTTACCTTTCTTCTTGCCTTACACGGGATTCGAGTCCAAAAACCTTCCAGTTCTCCAAACAACTACGCCAAGAAAGTTCGTTAGAATTATTAAAAATTTAAATGCAGGCTAAATATAAAGACCCTTGCCCTAATATGTGTACGAATCAATAGGACTCCAGAAAGATACAACTTTTAAATTATTTCTCCGCGGTCATATCTGCTATTCGGGATTTCTGGAACATTTTATATCTTTCCATCTCCTGTATTGTGGAATAAAATATATAATGAAATAATTTCGTATGTCTTTGCGAAATTTTCGTTTCTGTTCAAAAATAATTTCAAAATCTCAACCGGTTTAAGATATGCAGAGGATTAATTCAACCACGTTTTATGTTTTAAATGCCTTTAGATGTTGAATTCCACACAAAAAAAAAATAGATTCTTAGACAACATTTTAGTGGTATGCGTCAGCTTCGTTCTGAAGTGAACGTAACCTCAATATCTCAATGGGTTTAATAGTTGTCCAGGATATATTGAATACACATTTTACGACTTTTAGCGCAATCGATTTCCGAATTTCGAAAAACAGGAAAATAAGATAATATGCATTTAACAAGCTTCATCATAAAGCAAAAGCAACTTTGATATCTCAACGGGTTTAAGCACTATCGGGGAGCTTTGAAAACACATTTTACCCGTTTCACCCCATAAGATATAACTTTCGAAAATACCATCTTAATGAAGGTAAGGGGAAGCCACTCTTAAAATACCAAGTCTTTGCGTCCAAAAGATTTTGCTGTGTTGATAAGTAGGCCTAAGTGATTCGCGTATTAAGAATTATGTATGTATGTTGGTCCCATTGCAATGAAACTTTGGTGAGATGTGCGTGCACTCGCGAAGATTTCTGCCAAAATAACACAATAAATATTTCCAGTATACTTACACGTGGAAAACAGTTTTATGGATTGGAATACCTTTAAGGCAACCGAATTCGGCATTCAAAAATGGTGCGCAGAACTTCAGTCATGTATATGTAATTTATCACTAATTAAATAATTTTGAATTTATTTTCGTCACGAATAACGTGTGAGGATTTCATTTCCTTCTTCCGACCATGTTTCTAATTTCAAATATGCGAATTTTTAAAATTACATTTACACATCATTTCAAGCGATGAACTAGTTAACACGCGAGAGACTTACAGAGACCTTAACAAGGGAGGCCGCACACCAATTCCGTTTATTCTGCATATAGGATGTTGTGTTTTAAACGCGCGTGCTTGATTCTGCCGTACCCCCAAAGAGATTTTACGTCTCCGATCCAAAATATTGTTAGCAATATGGCACCTCAAACAACTGCGTCTTACGGGGGAGTGTTAGACAATGGACGGCTTGAAATGAGGCGGAGCTTCAGTCTGGTGTGGGATACAATTCCTACCTCCATGGATACCGCAACCGAACATAACCTTCATACAGGAGTTTGACTTCACACGTCCAAGATGAGATATATATAAATAAAGTTTATTATTTGTATGTAATTTGCCACTTTTTCAGGTAAATATTGATCTTATGCATTTGCATATATCTTAACCATGAAATGAAATTTATATGTTTACCACTTGCGTGAAAGTCTATGAGTGCACAAATTTTTTTGTTTCTGCCACCACCAGCCAACAAATCAGCATGTTTGTAAACAAGATATGCTTCCCACAGTAGTCTTCCCCTCCGGTGTGACGTCAGAGGGCGTGTACTTCAAGTCGTCCATTATATTGTATCTTAATTTTTTTTAACTATAAGATTTGTTCGAATTGTATTATCAAAATTTCCGCTTCGACAAAACATAGTACATATTCTTGGTAAACTGCTTAACATTAATATTAACTTAATTTTTCATTAATTTGTCTCTCACAATCATTGCAAGAGAATTATAAGTTAACGTTCAAGAACTTTCTTGCAATGATTCTGCATGACAAATTGATAAAATATTTCATTATTATTTATGTCGAGCATTTTACTAGAATATATCCTATGCTTTATCGGAGAGATAAATTTTATGACACAATTTGATTAAATGTCATGGCCAAAAAACAGAAACAAAAAAAAAAACTCTTAACACTCCCACTCAAGTGCGTTGCTACCACTGGGTTCTGGAGAAAACCAGGATAGGGATTCATATTATAAAGTTTTGTTCTGCATGATTCGCTCACCTTTAACGATATCACTTTTGGGCGAAAACAATTCCCTGCACTGACAACAGCAAAATATTAATACAGGAACTATAATATGGTACAAACCATGGGTTGTTATGGGATATTCTTTGAGAATCAAAATGCTTATTTGCCCACAAAGTTCAGGGTATTGAAAATCATAATTTATGTCCCTATACCAAAGTGGGCGTAACCAAAATGAACAAGAAATACAATGGTGGCATGTATGCAGGTTTAAGAGATTCTGAGACACATAAAATGTAATTTAAAATGTACTCCAATATCCTCGCTCCTTTCCAGGGTTCTGGGATAAACGTCCTCCTTAAGCTTTGACTGGGGTATCAAGTGAAAATGAAGACACTGCCAAATACAGTCGTGGCTGGATGTAGGTGGTTTGCCAGGTAAACGTTTTCAGTTGGAAATGATTTTAAATTGCTATAAACCGGTAAGATTATACGCAAAACATTCGATTTTACTTCTGGTAATAATTCCTACAATTATCTACAGTAAAAGTTCTAAAGCAAAAATATGTAGCTTAATCGTAAACAAATCTGCAAAAATTTTTGGCAAAAAAATTTACACGTATTGAGTTCCTTACCAAAGTACAGGTAACATATTGAAGATAGTTGGAATTTTTACGGGAGTATTTTTTAAATAATTGCTATGGCAACGCAGAATAATGTAATGTTTTCTCATCGTCAGACGCAAATTCTATATTCAGTTACAGTCCACCCAGTAAACAGGAACAACTGTTTTAACGATAACGCTTTCTAAACGAAGAAATTAAATTCTTAAGCTGCGCTTCGGCCCGTTATTAAAGACAAATGCCGCCTACTGTCAATAATATAATTAAGATATACGTAAATTTGGATCTCATACAAAAGAAAAATCTTTCCTTTTAAAAAGTATGCTTAAAACTCGAGATATATTTTACGTATAAAACAATTCAAATTGTTTCTGTGCAATGTTTATCGAAAAGTGTAATCGGGTGTATATCTTAAAATTTCTTTAGGTGATGCTTAAATAATGTATTCAAACATACTGAAGTAAGGTTTTAGAAAACCACTTAATGGAAGTGGTGAATTTATGAAAGTATGCATTTTCAAGATTCCAAAATATCGCAATTGTGTATTTACGCAAAAATATATAGTTGAGTACTATGCTAAAGACAATTGCATTCATAAATAAAATATTATATCTACGCTACATATATTTGTATGGTTTTACTAATTTTCTTCTTATTATGTCAATTTACTGTGTGTTACTGTGAAAGTGCGTAGTAGTTTACCATTTAAAGGTGTTGCCAATTAAAAAACTCCGCTTTATAATAGTTTACCTAACTTAATAATTTATTCCGTATCGCTCCTCATCATGCTTGTTTTGATATGATGAAGTATACTTGTAATAATATTTTGAGCCAAGAGCGTATATTCTGGAGATGTAGCAATTTTATCATGTTTATGATTTACGCAACAACTTGTTTGTGTTTATTTGGCGTTTTAAACGTCCTCAAACAGTTTCACGGCCTTAGTAATATTACGGGGCAAAAGTGACTGGAATCGGCCATAACCGGCTTTAAGGCACCATACGAGAATCCTGAGTGGTCTCGGAAAACCCTGGAAATCCGAAATCAAGATGGATGAACAGGACACCCGAACACTCCCGAATACGAGGCGAAAGATTTACTACAGCTCCAACTCGCTGTATCACTCTGAGGCAAAGGGAATATTTTATGTATTTCTTTTCTTCTAGTTTATTTATATAATATTTACAATTATCGATATAACCGTTTAACATAACAAAATTAACAATCGAAAATGGTGACTTATTTATTTATTATTTTCTTTCCGTGTACACATTTCAATTTATTATTTTTTTTCTCCATGATAACTCGGTAAATTTACGTGATTACCAGACCCCACTCTGAATTCAGTAGCGATATAAGTGTGGACAGAGTTACATTTTAGTGTTCATATTTCAGTTCACTCCAGATAGAATCCAGATTAATAATTTACTAAGTTGTAGAGTACTCACTGACTAAGCTAACTAAAGCATCAACGGACTGTGAGAAGGATGCTACTAATATAATAATTGGAGACTTAATACTCATGCTTGCTAAAATATACAATTAAAATATAATATTACCTAAGAGTTTTCTGTAGCGGTTTAAAATTTCCGCGTTTGACGCTTGGGAACAGCGGAGCGATAAGCTATAGTACCATGCTCTACCATAGATACGTCGTCTGTATAAGAAGCACGTTAAACTAACGTAAAACATTTTCAAAGAGTTTTTTTTTCTATGGGTCTTTAAGCGGTGACCCTAACATTTAATTTTTACAGTAGGAAGTAAGGGCCAATGCATACTTCCCGTTTTTTATTTAACGAATTCAGGCCATATTCTCGGAGTTAAAGTAGTCTACATCCGCCGTTTTCAGCCATTATGAGAGGGCTCAAAATCAAATTTCTAGCATGTCTGGTGAATTTTTAAAAAGCGAGAAGAGTAGATTCAGATGCTCTTTGAAAGTACATAACCGCAATAATAATTTAGATTGTTTTGCATGAAAAAAAGTTATTGTGACATTCTTTAACACACTACGATACCATCCATGTTCATCTTACAAGATGTCGGATCCGTCTAGACTATGTGCCTTTGTAGGCCTAAAACAAATTTATCTTTTACAGATTTTGTAATGCTGAAAAAAATGCCAACTAAAAGTTCACAACAGCAAGTAACAATAGCACACAGGAGAAGATAAATTAATAAAATTAGAACTATATTACACTTTAAAAGAAAAGTTTAGAAAAATAAGATAGCTACTGCTTTTCGCTAAATTCACTATAATGCATAACAATATTTTATTCATAACAGAAGATAAGTTAGCAATATTCTGTGTGGACTGAAACAGCAAGTAAATGCAAATTTACGTATATTTATTCCTCTAACTTGTTTCCAGATGATCGTAATTCTCCTGGCTATATGCGTCCTAGCCCAGGAGGCGGACAAGGAAGATGGTGAGAAGAAAGTGGACAAGAGAGGACTCTACGGTCTGGGCTATGGCTATGGAGGCTACGGTCTGGGATACGGTTATGGAGGCTACGGACTGGGCCACGGCCTGGGCTACAGCTACGCCAGTGTCCATCGAGCTCTCCCCTTAGTCAAGGCTCCCGTGTACACGCACTACGGTGGCCTGGGCTACGGTCATGGGCTAGGATACGGCTATGGCCATGGACTAGGATATGGCTATGGCCATGGACTAGGATATGGCTATGGCCATGGACTGGGCTACTACGGCTACGGCCACGGGCTGGGCTATGGCTACGGACATTACTGGTGATGGCTTCTATCGACTTGACCAACAAACCATTTAAATATACGGCATTGGCTTTCCGATGCATTGCGTCATGGATTGAGTGCCTAAAAGCATCATGGAGTTATTCAGTTATAACTTTGAGAAGTGTTTATTTAAGAGCAAAAATTCTTACTTATACAAATGAAAATTATAATATCTGTGTTCCCCTTATTTTAAGAAAGTTAATTTTCCTCAGGAGTGTATTAAATATTTTTAAATCAGGTCGGTTACTCTTCCATTCTGAAATAATTTTTTTCTTTGTGGTGCAATGTTAAATGGACAAAAATTTTGAAATTAATTTTAATCTTTGTTGAAATTTCGTAAATATTTGTATTTTTTTTTCAATTATTTTGTAAATAAAAGACAATAATTATGAACGCTACGAATGTTTACAATTATTTCTATAATTATTATTAAACACAGACAATTCATGTCCGAAAATTTTGTTTAACAGTTAAAAGCTGTAGTTATTTTAGTGAATGTTTTCTAGAGACATTTTACAACTATTTTTGAAGTGTTAAATGATGCTCATATATACATAACTTAAAATATATGGTTTACTTTTATTATTTTACAGGCAAATAGCACAAGTTTTCAGATACATCACAAAAAATCACTACTTAATTATTAGTACTGTAGGTTTTCTTTGTTTTAAAAATTCTTTTAGTTGTACTTTGCAACTCGCTTTATAATCATGTTTATGTCAGTTTTATTACTCATTCTATCTTGATAAGGCCAACTTTAAGTAATTTACAAGTATGCTTTGTAAACATTATTTTATTGATTTTGGGAAAATTTATTACGTTATACATAATTTTAGAGAAATTAAAACAATGCTACAAATATTCTCCACTTTCTACAGCATTTAACAAAAGCAATTGTTAAGTACAAGAGCCTCGCCTGGATGACTAGTTAACAGTGACGACAGTGAATTTAGGTCTGAATTTACACAAGAGATGGGCCTCAGAGATTATTATCACCTGCACTGAAGTACAATAACGTAGCGCAATGTATTGGGTGAATCGGGGTCTGTCTTCTTCAAACCTGCCAGCCGTTACCAGCTCGCCAGGATGATCCTGGTTCGAGACTCACGACGTGCCGTCGTCCGTCGTTAACCGAACCTTTCGTCTTCAGCCTCCGGCATCATGCCTACGGTACGGGTCTAAGATGTCCAACGTGTCAGCCATCATAGATTAGAAGATACCGAATTTAATCTAACCAATAACCCTCAGCTGAAGAACTATCCACTTAACTAGTTTAAATACAAAGTGCCTACTTCTGGTTACAACCACGCCGTCCTTTTTGTTTATTGTGTAAAACTGTTAATTGGTTTCTGACGCAGTCTTACTTAAATGAAAAAAAAATCCTACAAAATCGTTATAATTAATTTTCGTTTGTAATAAACGCATCTTATACTCATTTCGTTAAGTGACAAACCGTCTAACAGCTTTTCTATTTATGTTTATGTATTCTATTCTACAAGAAAATTCACTTACGGTCAAGTAAAGATTTTTTCCAGCAACTAAATCCTCGATTACTTTTTTTTATAACAATGCGGTAACTAATTAATTAACTTGATATTAAACGATGTTGTGAGGATACAAAATTATGGGAACTAAATTGTGATGCACAAATAACAATAGAAAACTGTGACGTCGTAAATTATGGATAAGTTTTCTCGTTAGTACTGGTATGTAATTAAATTGGAAAGTAAAAATATCAACTAATTATATTACTAATCATGTGTAAGAGTAAGTATAGAAGGACCATCCACCCAAAATTAGTCAGAAATTCAGGCTCTTTGTTTTGGAAAGATGTTTTAATTTCCGACACAAGAAATACCATAGAATATACACCATTATTAGATACACTGGTAAATCGCGGGAAAAGTTGATTGTTTGCTAGGCTCCAAAATGCTATGTATAACACTGAAGGTATTGCACTTATATTGGTTATTGTTTATATAAAGCACTGTGTCCCTCTTCAACAGGCCCAATTAGAACTGTGTATTTAAACGCAGAACGTGTGTGATTTGCCAGAAAACTGTTCACGCGTGTCACGATTGAGATACTACAGTTTATTGGAGACTATGTTAAATATTTTCGCGATTTTCCAGTGCCTCTAACCATTATTGATGAAATAATATTTTCCTGTGTCATTAAGACTGCTATGTTCCGGAGTGACCTTGACGTGCGCTTCTCATGCCACGTGTTCGAGCAGTCTGGAAGGCGTGGCGTACGGACGAGGGCGCGGCTTATCACTGTGACGTACATACAGAGAGTCGCAGTGGTGGGGGTGCGAGCAATCTTCCTATCACTTCCCCTCCCTCATTAGTGTGCTTGACGCCCTGAGAGGAAAGTCATGCTGAAAGAAGCTAACCAGGGTGTCGAGCCGGCAGGTACAGCGTCTCTTGCAACTGAGTAGCTATGTTTGATGACGTGAGTGTTTTGTAACCCAACAGCGCGTGGCGCGAATCAATTATTCCTGGCGGATATATGTTACACAATAGCTGTGCTTAATTATACACAAACAAAATATAAGTACGCAATATTTAGACAAAGAAAAGGTCGAGTGCACTGTGTACCTCGGTAAACTGTTTTGAGGGACGAATTGTTACTTTACTGGACAATGGTTTTATGGCCAAACTTAGCTGCTGAACTTTTTTTTTTTTTCGTTCGTGAACTGTTAGCTTTGATATGAAGATTACAAAGGTTAACGGGATTTTAATGTGACTGTGTTTGTTAATAATATAGCTGGAGTCCAAAAAATATAAATGATATGTATAGCTTTAATTTAACAGATTTATTAGCTTGTAAATTTGAGGCGCGCTAAAAAATTTCTGAATTGTGTTGTTATACATTGACGGCTTCTAAAACTACTTAAAAGACTCCATTAGAATGTTGCAGAAGTACTCTATTTGTTTTCTTGTCCCGCCTAAAATGTTTGAAACTACAATAAAAATTTAATTCCCGCGGGTGTTTCTATACCAGCCTTAATTCAGTGTGTCAGCCGTGGAGAAACGACCGTGCGATGGGATTGCGAACACTACATTGAACGGCCTAGCCCATATTTACCACGATTAAATAAGTCTCGCCAACCTTCGTCGGTAAATAGTTATTGCTAGAGTATATAAAATATTAATTTCAAATATTACAATTGCCAGCCATACAGCTTTAAGGTCACAACAGGTTGGCACTTCACAAATTAACTACACGAAACATGAGATAAAATATATTTTTCTTAAAGAATAATAAATCATACACTTTACAACAGTTTGATAACAAAGTTATACAGTGTAATCGGTTTTCAACAAATTATGTTCCGATACAGAAAAGATAAAAAAGTAAACAATTTTTATTTGTATGTTTTGTTGATCCTTCGATAACTGTTACAGGTTTGTTTGTCAAATAGACTGTGTCAAAATGCCTATTTCCGTAGTATTTCCTTATAATCTGGCAACGAAAAGAAACTTTTAAAAATAAGTTAAACAACTTCTTTCTTGTAAGGGTGCGCTGCACAAAAACATTCGTAATTTTATAACTGTACCAAGCATTGTCCAATTCTTACATATTACATTAATATTAATTTCCCACTAATAAAATATTTTTCGGTTTAATATTTTTCGTATGTACTTTAACTTTGTGTGCAACGTTAAAAAAAAAAAAAACAATTTTACAATAATATGCGTGTCATAACAGCAATGTGGCTATTTTCGCTGCTTATTCAAAGCAAAAACTTTCGAAACTGTACAAATAAAATTATTTATAGTGAAAGTAAATATATTGAAGTACAGAATGGCGCCTTTGTAATTTCGTGTTAAAGTTATTATTTATAAATACAAGTAGGAAAGATATGTAAAAAGTAAAGAATATTCGCAAATTTTTTTTAAATACAAACAACGATTGCGTGAAATTAGAAATATTTCATTATTTTGCTTAATATATTTACTTTCACTCTAAATTAGTTCATGCGTACCTATTGTTTGTATAGTCTTAACTCTGGGTTAAGTAGCGAAAACACTCAAAACTTTACTTTGTCATGACCTTGTATGAAAACTATGAAACCGAAAAATATTTGATTTGTGGGAAATTACTATAAACGCAGTATGTACGAATTGGACAGTGTTTGGTACAATTATAAAATTAAGAATTTTTCAATGCAAAGTTATGAGTGCAGGAACTACAGAAATAGAAAATCTTGTGGTAAGACATACCCGCACAATCGCATCCTATGCCAAAGGTATATTAATATAGAAAAAAGTTTGCTGCCACAACACAATCACAGTTGGCCTAAACATTTAATGTGAGCCAAAACATTAAAGACTCAGCACTTTTGTAACAACCTACGTAACAAAGAGCAACTGCTTGCTCTCACATACCATACACATTCAAAAGTTATAAGTCTAATCAATAATTTTCAGCATTATTACAAAATTTTTAACAGTTCCACATTCTATATGATTTATATACATATACCATAACCGTGCATCATACCCTCGACACTCAATATATGTCTCTTTTGTAACAACATAGTAGTCTACAAACAAGCATTTGTATGTTATGATAGCCAAACAGGCTATGTTATGTTTTGGTCTCTTGGTTTTAAAAAATCGCTCTGTACAGTATCTGTGCTCACTTCATGTTTTTAGTGTAGTGGAGAACTGCCTCGAGGAAATAATTAATATATGTAGCTCAGCACAGCCGACAAGGACATACCGTACGAATAGTAACAATACGTGTGGAATACAATTTCAAAGAAATAAAATATAACAGTTTAAATCGTTGCATGTATTCACTGTTACATACAAATCTATACAAGTAGTAGATAGTTAGCATATTTTTTCACCGAACAAAGTTATTGGTAATTTATTATAGTAACAAGAAGACTATATTGAGACATAAATACCGAATTTCATAAAAATATGAGAGTCTTGTTGTAATAGTATTCATGTGCCTTACAATGGACAGTAATTATTAAAACCT
>PNEQ01026846.1:0-53002 GCA_003012365.1 Medauroidea extradentata
TGCTTCTTCATTCTGTAGAACGTTTGAAATTTTGTGTCATCTTCCGACAGTTCTCTTGCAGCGATAAATAATCTTCTATTAACGTTACGCTCAATATAGGGATGCACCCAACACCCCCGTCGTTTTCTTCTGCGTCGATGAATATAGTAGTGCACAATTACATCTTCATCGCTCGACGACATTGTTCCGACTGAAGCGGTATATTGTACGCTTGCAATACGCTTCGTGTGTAAATTATCAAGCGTATAAGCATCGTCGCTGCATGACGAATCTAGCACGCGTCTATGACGATACGCCTCGTGTGGAATTAGCCTTAAGCTACACTCCCTGGGTGGGTGGGTGCGCGCGGAGATGCTACTCACCGCGGGCCGCGCTGCAGGATGGCGTGCGCCGAGGCGCAGCGGCGGGCGGGAGGCGGTGCGGCCGGTGGTTCAGGCAGCCAAGAGGTACGCTCGTCGCGACACACGCCCAGCACGAGCAGAAGCGCCGCGAAGAGCAGCAGGTGAACAAAGCAACGTGCAGCATGCGACCACGCACCTTCCTCCTCGGGCGGCACATCCACTAGCTGACGCGGCAAGCAAACGGCCCGGCTGCCCCCGCGCTCCGCCGGCAGATACCACACGCGCACCACGCAGTCGACGAGCGGTGCGCCGTCCAGCGACAGCCACTGCACGCGCATTTGGTAGGCGGCGCCATCGCGCGCCATGCCATACTCGCCCCGCAGCGTCGTCGCTACGACTGTGCGGCCTCAACAGCTCTCCTGGCATCGCGCCCGGCCGCCCCTACCGCGGCGCTGCCAACTACGTCCTACCACTCGACCACGGTCGGCATGACAAACCATCCGGTCATAACAGCATGTACGGTCCGTTACATTTCAGTAGTGAGTATTGCACTGTCTACAGCATAAAACAATTTTATTATTTTACATTTATTAGCCTAATTTAAACATTACATTTATCTCAAAGCCTTCAATATACGCCCATTACACTGAGTAGATGGTGGTGTTCCATTACTATGGTTTCAAATAACACAATGTATATCACAATATAAAACATAATTAGCATTAAGTACAAACACAACTACCAGAAAATTGAAGCCCATGTTAGACTATACACACTAATAAATGTTATCAAAATTTAAAATATATAAATGTAATAAACAGAACAAAGAGCCTTACGCAAATAATATTTAGTAAGTTTACATGAAAACTGTCTAATCACCATAACATAACTCGGTTCGTTAATTAATTTTACGATTCTGTAATATGGGTTTAATGTATTTTTTATTCTGTGTGAATGCAATTGTTCGCACTTAGGTTGGAAGCGAATAAGAAAACAGTTGTACAAATGTGTTTCAACACGATATTTCTGTCGATATTTCCAGTGTTTCCATTATATCTCTGATCGACACTACCAACTTCGAAGTTAAGTTGTACCTACATGCAGTGGTATTACAAACTATGAAGAGAAAAAAACTGCGTGGGAGTTTTCAAAAACTGCAACAGTAGAACAAGCACTAAATATAATTATGTAATTCAGGGGCGAAACAAATAATAAATTCCTTTTTCTCTGTCAACAAAAAAAAATACTTCCGGTCGCACCGACCTAGGTAATACAGTAGGCCTAACAGACTAACACATTACTATCTTGGGTATGACGTGGGTACTATTCTAGTCTAGCCATTCTGATTTCTGTCTCATCATTTTTTTCCCCAGAATTTCTTCACGGTAGTACTGGGATGGCTCCTCTCTAATAGCCACGACTGATCTCTTGCACGTGACCTTCCTCATTCACTGGCTTCATACATACGCACGCGCACGCACACAGAGGTACAATGTGGGAGAGAAAGAATTATAATAGATATTTACAGAGATATATAGAAAGATACAGATATATATATAGAAAGATACAGAGATATATAGAAAGATACAGAGACATAGAGAGAGATACAGAGAAATAGAGAGAGATGCAGAGAAATAGAGAGAGATACAGAGAAATAGAGAGAGATACAGAGAAATAGAGAGAGATACAGAGAAATAGAGAGAGATACCGAGAAATAGAGAGAGATACAGAGAAACCATCCTCAGCTCACTTTAACTGTAACTAGTGTAAGTAAGAACTTCTGTCTAAATTAATAAGCGCGCAATTCTTCAAGTTTCGTCTTAGGATATGTACCAAATACTCCACATTACCGCTCGCACTCACACTCGCTACCAGAAGTCCTACAAATCATCTTGGAATGCATACACTCTCACACTTGCACTATGTCAACATTGTAATCGTTGGTATCAACCATTCACTGTCTTGTCCTAAAATATTACAGCTATTATTTGCCGTGCCTAAGAATATACTCCACGCAAAATGTTGTAGTAGTAAGCAAACCGTGCTTCATGGAATATACATGTAGAGTCTACACAGAGTGTGCATATACAAACATTCGCTATCCGCGCTCACACTCACACTCTGCATTATGAAACAACACTCTCTGACGTCACTTCCTAGTAGGAGTGCGCGGGTGCGAATATTTGTGATATTTTAAACACGGTATTAAGCTCCCTTCACCTGAATCACTGAATTTATGTATGCCATATTGGACGATACATTACCAAGTACCTTCATAACACTCTTCATTTACCTTAATAAAAAAAATGTATCTACATGCATCAGTACATCCTCGCATCGTTTCACATTTCAAACAATGCTGTCAGTAAAGGTATCTAGTTGTAGCAGGCAGATTTCTTAATGTCGTAATTTTCCGTCATTTTAGCCTACTTTTCTGAAGGAGAGATAGGCTTGTGAGATCGCGTGTATGTGTGTATGTCCCGCACTAATTACTTTTACACAGTACACGGTACTCAACGAAATTAAAACAAAACGATATGCAATGACTGGTGAACACGACGCTGTATTTTTTATCTGTATACCCGATATGTTCACTTGTATGTAATAATGTTAAATCTTGAGTGCACCTACTTCTACGGCCGTGAATCAGAATAGTTTTGGACGTAGTTGCGCTAAACACTAATCATCACAGTTCGCCCCTAGAATATACGCAGTGGAACACGTCCTGCAATAATTGATTCTTATACATTTTAGCTAAAAAAAAATCGCTTCCTATTCAGTTTCGTGAATTTGACCGTGTTACAGATGTAGAGCATGAATTACCGGAAAAATTTTAATGAATGTGGTAGCCTATATAATTGCATTATTTCTGTAATCGAAGCGTTATGAACAATTATTTATTATATTTATATGCTTTTAAAGCATTTATTTGAAATGCTTCTCTACATTGTTGAAAGCTGACCCATCCCATGGACCATTATCACTGAATACACAATATTTTAAGTTAAACATTCTTAAATTTGCATTCCAAGAATATTTATACTAAAGTATAACAGTACTTTATGTTGGAGATACATTTAAACTATCGGCAAAGTTTTTACACAGTTTAAATTACTTAACTAAATAACATATTCACCATCATATTTATCTTAAAACGTGTACAGTGCAAAGATAGTCTAAATACGACAACAGCTTCAAAATCCAAATAAATTGTAGGTAATACACAGCCATTTAAACTGAAATAACTATGCCTGTTCCTTTCCGAGGGCGGATATCATCCTCGCGACACTTCACTATATGCTACCTAAGTACGTACCTGATAAGCTGTACGCAGTCACACCCTTATCAGCACCTAAACCTATGTTCTTTGTTGCAAAGTTAGCTTTATGAGATCATGTGTCTGTAATTAATATGTACATTGCACGTGTGTTTGTACGTTCCCCACCAACACATTTAGAACCTGAAGGCAGATTTGTATCAAACTTGGTACCAACACGTACAGTAAAATTACTTGCAAAGATACCTGCATGCGTTTTCCTAATACATTAACCTATTTTCTAAAGGCAGTTATTTTAGAATTACAAGAGCTTTCATAGATCGAGAACCATTCTTCCCTATTCAAAGCTAATGTTGTATTTTGATATCTACATGTTCGTTTCCTCTCCTTAAATATGTCAAAGAGGTCTAACACATACAATATTAACTCATGTCGGGCTACCTTTCGAAATGGACGTACTACAGCAATAAATTCTGCAAAAATTACACTTTTTGTAAACTGTCAAATATTAAGTTTAGTTATTATTGGTCTCGTAGAACCCGAAATACGACCTGTAATATTAATATATTCATATTGTTCTATCTTTCAAAATTGTTGCCCGACAACAATATATTGTACAGAAATCAAAGTTTGACTGATGAACTGTCGAAATACGTAGTTCTTAAAACATAATTGAACGAACATTATTCATAACCTGCTATCTTACTAATTGGCTTACCTAATTCAATTAAACTTACTTTTAGTTACTGGCAGGGTCGACCCATATTTTCAAATGATTGAATCGTGCCGCGCGATGCCAATCAGCTAGTTTTCTCGGGGATATTCAATTCACCCCACCTTTTTATTTTGGCGCTGTTCCATCATCGTATCACCATCAAAACTGAAAACCTCGCAGATAAATTCTGACAAAAATTTCTGCATTCATTTAAGCTCGAAGCAGAATAAATTCATGAGCGAGAAAAGACAGTGGATATTTTACTAATAATATTTTCGATTCCTGCACTACTAATGCCTCCGACCATTTAAAAACATTTTCTAGCCCTCTCTCATAGCCAGAAAAACTCGGATGATCTCATCAGCGCAACATCAGTAACAGTAAGTATATGTCTCTGACTCAAGACCATATTAATTTTTTATTTTAAAATAATGGGATTAAGAAAAGCAATCCCCTCCACAAACAAAAAAATACTGTAAAATCAAACAAAATTTGTTTGGAACAACCAAATGGTATAAGGTACCTATACCGAACATGGCCCAGTTCTCAATATGGCCCACTAGTCGCAATTGTGTGGTAATGCCGAGATCGATGTTGGATCAATACACACTAGTCTCCAGTATGAACAAAGTTACCAGTACAGTATTTATCTTACATATATCCTACTCGATATAATTTAAACCTAAATTTACCAATTCCCCTAGTTCACAAAACAATTTCTCAAAGATCATCCACATTCTTGCTTTCAAAAACTGTAGCAATTCTGCCTGAAAATATAAAAAATAAAAATATAAACAAAAAATATATATATTGATCGATGGTTAAATAACTTATAATCTTTAAGTAGTAGTTTTACTGTAGTTAATTATTTTCACATTCTTTACATTTCAAATTGTTAAATACAATCTGTATCCATCAAAAACTACTTTTTTGTATTCATGCAGCATACAATTTTTGTTCTCAAATTAATTTATACCAGATGACAAGTTTTCTTGCATAATAAACCGCAGCTATAGAAAATAATTTGTCTAGTAGCACTCATTCACAAGCTTTGCTTATGTGAGTGTGATCTCTTCCATTATATAAAAATTATTTATGTAAAGTGCTGTAATCGGTATATGCAAAATAAAAAGTAATAATAATAATGTGTTATATTAGTAATATAATTAATGATTTAACACATGATTGTTGAACCCTAAGCGGGCCATATTCGTACAGGTACCGTATTTCAATATGTGCAACTAAATGTATGGATTTTTCACAACCAAATAATTTGTTTGAAATAATTTTTAAAACAAAATCACGCTGCGCTGATAACAAACATAAACACTTACACGTACTGCATCTGTTGAAAGAGCCGTTAAAGAATAGGAGATTTGAATTATTTTAATCCTTCTGATCATGAAAATTAACTTATTGATACAGTAACTATTACACAAATAAAAATGTTACAAATGTACTGTTCTGGCCATTGCCAGGACAGGATGTTGATAACTTGTATACTTGGCATAGGAATTTTAGATGCTAGGAAAGGTTAACTGTAAATTAGTAATTGTAAATATTGATCTACAGAGTTTTTAATTACATTCAGAGAGGTGTTGTATTATTATTGCAAAATATTTTTGTGTGTAATAATTTAATAAATTAATTTCAATTATTTCATTTAATTTATCAAGTATCTCGATAAAACTCGGGGACGATGCCGATGCTGGCTGACACAGCACGAAGTTGCCAGGTGTTAGGGTAGCTTTATAGTATGGCCTAGGTGTGTAATATTTAAGGACAGCTGGTTAGTACCCACCACCCTACCTCCAAACGGCCTGTAACGGCAGTGATTAGAGGCGGAGACAACCCATATCAACGGTAGTGGAGGTAAAAAGACGATGGAGGAGACGGTTTCGCAGCTCGTTCTCGAGCACTTTATCGTTACACTGCCCCATCCTTACATCTGTTCATCCTGAACACAGTCCTTAGTTTTCGGACCCTTGTAAAGTATTAGTCGATCAATATAAACAACCTTGGATTTAGGCTGAAAGCTAATGCAGCAAATCCTGAAGACCACATCATTTACCTTTTTCATAAACTTTACAAAGACCTTTCTCAGTTTTTCTTAAGCTTTGGACAGTATCTGTGTCGTCTGTATAACCACATCAGTTGTCCTTGAAATAGCACATTTGATGCTCATCGAACATATTGTCACTATTCTGTCGCTACTGATCCTGAGGCGCTGCCGACCAAAGTCATGTATGCTCACCAACCTCCTAAATAGTTCACTGGCATCTTCTGGGGTGCTACTTATTCTTCAGGTGACCATCCAAACAGTAGGTCCATACGACATCGTCGAAGGTGTTAGTTACCCTTGTAGATTCGTGAACTGCTGAACGATATGCAGGCGAAAATAAGGGCATCTTGGTGCCCACGTCGTTTTGACTTTCTGGTACTAAAATTGACAGGTATTGTTCCAGAATGCTGTTAAGTTTTTCGACCATCCTATCTAACTGGGTTGCAGCATTTCGTGTCTTCATTATACCCAGCACCATGGTATCGCCTCTTCAACGATGTTACTTCGAAATTCTGTCTTTAACATGAATGTAAATGGCACCCCAGATCTCGAAAAGACCTGTATTTGGCTGCCATACAGTATTTCTGGTTGGGAATTGATATTACCTCTGGCCATCCTTTCAAAAGGAGTACCGACATTGTTACTCTAATGGATGACCTCTTTTCTTCATTCTCAGCTCCTTTCTCACTGCACAGGCATCATATATGCAGCACCACTTCTCCAAGTCCTCCCGACAAAGGAGACAGTAGAATTTCAGGCGAACTCTGTCGGATGTCAAACAAGTTGCAGTCAGTTCATTCAGCACTTCTGTAAACCTACAGTCTGGCAGGCGAACTCTGTCGAATGTCAAACAAGTTGCAGTCAGTTCATTCAGCACTTCTGGAAACCTACAGTCTGGTAGGACAAGAAAGACTTGTTTTCCCTCGCTGATCTCCCACATCCTATACTGCACAATATGTCTAAGCATGAAGGAATTCCACTGTGCCCAATAAGATTTGAATGTAACACCTAGACTAGATATCTCCTCCCAGATCGGTGATCTGTCTTCTTTCCTACTCCAGTAGAGGGCACAAATTGGGGTCAATCAACTGATCTTTCCTGGTTTCCTCACCCCCCAATGATGATATTTGGTTACCAAAAGTATATTCCCAGATCGAGATCCTACAGACAGTTATGGACTCGATGTTTCTTACTTTTTGTTGTTCACAGTGTCAAGAAGTTGGTTTGCCGGGAATCCATTAAAGGGCATCTGTATTGTAATGAATATGCCTAAGTTTGTGCTGTATTTCAAAACCATAATACTAAAAATTATGTATCCAATATGCTAGCTGACTTTCTAGATTCTTGACATCTAGTATAATCTTAATGAAGCATAATTAGTATGTACAACAAAGTTCCTTCCATACAAATATGGGTGAAAGAGGGAAACTACCTTCCTAACTGCTGAGAGATTTCTATGAGTCACGCAGTGTTTGCTTTCAGGCTTATGAAGTACCTTGCTGAAATATTCAAGTGGCCTCTCCTTCCATTTCTGAACTTGTAAAGACACATCACTACCAACATCGCTAGCATCTAAATCAAGGATGCATTCGCCTTTGTTGCTTGGAGACAATATTTATAATCCCTTTTAAATTTACAAAAGCAGCTACACATTTAAGGGTCCCACGAAATTTTCTACTTGCCAGTAATTCATGCAGAGGCTCAGCAATTGGTACACAAAACTTCACACTGCTGTATTGACAGCTGGCCGAGGCTAATATCCAATGGCTTTACTCTTCTCTGGGTATGTCTCCCATGGGCCGACACTACAAGGTCTAAGAATTTTATTACCTGCTCAAACATACTGAATTTCTTAAGAACCGGTTCCCGGATTGCTGCAGCAACTTTCTGGAACACAGCATTAACATTCATACTCTTCGAATGTATTACCTGTAGCAAACGACATCGAATATGTAAACTTGACAGGCATCTCATGGAAGAACCTTTACCATTAGGTGTTTAAATGTAGCATAGTTCAAACAGCATAACTCTGAACTGCCAGGTTAATTTTCCTTGGATACAAATTACAAATGACAGTATTTTCCCGATACTGTAGGGCCACTCCACACTGCCAGTACCCACTTATTCTTGTTTAAGGTCGAAATCAATTGGGTTCTTGTAAATCTATGCATGATGTTATCTATCCTAGGCACAGGAAAATAATTATTTTCGGCCACTTCATTCCACAGGTGATATACTCAACAAAACCTCAAGGAACCATCATTCTTTAAACACATTTGGAGAAGATCTTGGGCTGGCTGATGGTTCTATCACATCTAGGTCCTTCATCACTGTCAGGATACCATGTGATATCATAGGCAGTCGTCAAGGGGCTGCTTTATTGGCTGGGGCTCACCTATATCAATACAATGGTACATAACACTGGCCCTGCTTAGGTAATTTCGCCCACAATGTCAGTCATTCTGATTACTCTGCAAAAGTTCAACCACAGCTTTCATCTGTCGCCAATTTATGTACTCTTCAGTTCTTTTTAATAGGTCTTATAAAGCCTCGGGGAATATACCACCATTGTTAGATGGCTCAGGGTTTCAGAGCTTTTGAGCAGGATTTGCGAAACCTGTTTACACACTAGTATTATAGTCCCCTCCACAATCCTGACTGACTGGTCAGATAAGTTCATCAGCCTGAGCAGCAAATTGTCAGATACAGGATAGACTAATGTCCTAGCTGTTAGGGTACCATCTGGAAGTCAGCTTCCTTTGATCATGGATTCGATCATCCCTTCACACCTGACAAATTTTTCTCTGCATCGACCTGGGATAACCACTTCACTCGAAGCAAGTAGTAGCACGGATTGACAACAGACTACCAGGCAACTTGTTGGTGAAGACCAATCTTCATGAGGCAATACCACTAACTCGGCGATGCCCATTCGCTGTACTCCAAGTTGAGTTACCTATACAGCCTATGCATCGTTTCTAGCCCCAAAAGACATTCATCCTCTATTTCAACTACATATACATCATGCTCTATACTAAAATCACCAAGTTACAAAAGCCCTCTCCTCTCACCCATTACAGTGATCAATTAGTACTTATTCACGATGGTCCAGCCGTACGATATCTCGTCTAACTACTGTTATTGTCGCCCCTGTGTTGACGACCATCTGACAAGAAACATAATTTTGTCTCCCATCCACCAGTGTGGCATTTGAGTACTGCTTTACTAAGTGTACCTACTTACATTAGGACCTTCCTCATGCCATCTCCGACCTTTGCTCCTTCAAGGTCGGTCAAGGTTACCAACAAATATAGATTATAAAATTCATGCATTTCCCAGGCTTTCAAAGTTCACAATTTAATTTTTCAAGGAATCATCCAAACAACTAAACTGTAGACCTACACACATTTTAGTTACAGGTAAGACCACAATGCAAAAAAAAAAGTAATAACTCGCCTGGATCATGAAATCTTACACTGTACTATAGGCCAGTGATGGCCAACTGGCGACCCGCAAACCAGATCCGGCCCGTGGCACAGTTTTACATGGTCCATGTGAGATATCCGCCGAGACGAAAACACACATATGCAAATGCTGTAGAATGGCCAGAATTCTTTTATTTTAAAACTGGTAAATACACACACATCGCACCACTCATTCTGCTGCACATCACCTTACATTTCATTACACACTATGTACATGCCATGGCTCCACATAAATAATACTTTTGAACCGATCACAGCTGCGGAGGAATGATCGTTAGTAAATATGAACTGTCGGCATATTGCGCGACAGAGACGTGTGCTACATCGGCTGAGCCAGCGAGTGAAAATATGTATTTCGAATGTCGAAAGATAAAGAGTGCAGCACCATGACACATGTTGCATCACAGAGTAGCACGGCAGCATGAAGCAGACAGCACACGTACTTGTTTACATTTCGTAAGTTATTTGGTGTTGCAGTTATTTTGAAAAGTTTTCCAAATGTAAAAAATTAAGAGTGTGAAAAACAGGGTTTCAAAGAAGGATGGGAATACAAATATTTGTTTATACTAAATAAGAATACGAGGCCTCATTGTTTACTTCACCTTCAAGTGCTAGCGGAATTAAAAGAATACAATCTGAAACAGCATTTTCTATCAAATCAACAAAAATATTTAAATTGTTCAAATGAATCAAAAAAACATCTTGTTGAACGACTAAAAAAATTTCTCAGCAAAAAAGAGTGTTTACCAGTGTCTCAAGATACCATGAAACATGTACTTTTTATGAAGTTAATAATGCAGCTGAAGAATATGGAGGTAATGAGAAACTGTCATCAGTTGTCACTGATGATGTTGAAGCTACGGTTGGAATATTACATGATTGTGTTGGGATTTTAAAGCAAAAACAAGCTAACTTACCCACTCTGCATTGCATTATACATCAGGAGGCCTAGTGTGCTAAATCAGTAAGTTTGTCAAGCTAATGGCTACTGTTAACCAAGAACACAAATCTGATAAGAGGGGGGAACCGTTCTTTAATTCTCAGAAAATTTCTGTCATTTTCAGATTTATTGGAATGTGCTTATGATTTGTTATTACATACGAAAGTTAGATGGCTTCGTCGAGGAAAGTGACTAATCACATTTTTAAACTGTGGAACGAAATACTTTCCTCTGAGTGACAATGTTCCACACTCAACACATTTCAAGGAAGCACTGAAGAACATTTATTTCTTTTAAAACATTTTGCTTCTCTCACAGATATCACCCAACATTTGAATATTTTGAATTTGTAGTTGCAGGGAAGAAACCAGACTGTTGAAAATGGTTCCGAAAAAAAAAAAACAAGTATTTACATCTGTGCTGGGACAAAATTACCTCTTCCACTTTCCAAACTGAAAGAAGCTCTCCGATGATGAATAAATTGTTACTTTCGTGCAGTTCCGAGGAAAATATTAACCAAATGACTTCAGAATTCGAAAGGAGATTTCAAGATTTTCAAACATTTCGTCTTAGTACGTAACTATTCAACAAAGCTTTTAAATGAAAAAGTCAGACTTAGCCAAGGGACTTATAGCTAAAACTCTGTAAACCCCCGTGTGACCCTTCTGTTAACATGTCCAAAGCAGCTGGAGTAGAGTTTTGAACACATGACCGTTATCCTTCCTTAAGGAATCAGGCCCTGAAACTGTGTTCAATTTTAGCGAATTTGCGAAGCAGCTTTTTCTGCATTGAAGCACATCAAATCGACGAGTAGGAATATACTTTCCGGCATCGTGTTATCACAATTGCTTCGTATGGCAACATCAAAAGTAGAGGTCAATTTTAAGTCGTCGGTGAATAGTGCCCAAAAGTCACAGTGCTCTCACTAAGTACTCAAAAATTATAAGTGTGTTTATAAAAAGCATCTGTTTGTAAAGAAATTCTTAGAAGGTTCATATTTTTAAGACGAAAACAGTTAAGCTTTGTAGACAAATTTCTGTTTCACTATTTAGTCTGTTCGAAAAGAGTTCAAAAGTTAAAAGTTACCAGAACACATAAAACACATTTTCTTCTTACATTATATAACTGTGAAAAATTATGTTAACATGTGGTTTGGTCCAAGAGTGTGTTTTCAAGTGCTATGTGGCCCGTGAAGTTAACGAATTTGCAATCACTGCTATAAAGCAAATAAGTTTAATTTAACGAGTGAAAACCTACACATTTGTTGCAACATTTAATGGTTTGTGTAGGCCTACACAACACACAAATACATATAAAAGGAATGTTGGCTACTAGTTTACAGAAGTACATTATTCACCAAAATTATACACCATTGTTTATTTATTATTTATTCGAGTTTAAAATCATATATTTTATGAGTAAAAATGCAAAAAAAAAAATCTGCAATTAATTAGATTAAATTTACCCTCGAATGTTTTCCATCGTACCTAATAAATTACAACTGCAAGATAAATACACAATCTTTTACATTCATTGTTTTTGCTGTTTCTTGCCACTGATTACATTTATGCTGGATTATGGCATCCGTTCCTTATATTTTATGCGATGAGCGAAGAAAATCTATTGTCTGGGTCATTTCCTAGAAACATCGATTCTGGCGAAGTACATATACATCACATCATAAAAAATGGAAAATTCTGTGTTCGTAATTCATTTTACTGTTTTAAGATATATTTCTTTTATCGCTTTGTATTACCAACCAAAATAATGGGAAGCCTGTAATAGTCGGATAAATAAACAAGTTGTGTCACTTAACCACGCACTTAATATAATTAACCGCCATTTTCACGTCTACTTCGATACTCTTAAAATTTGCTTTCACAGTCAAAAATTGATTTTATCAATTTACGCAAGTAGATCTCGAATGAAAGAATTACTACGAAACACGTGATAAATTGCGCGATTCTTTTCTGATTTTACTAACGTATTTCTATCGCACTTAATTCAAGAGGTATTTGTAAAAAATTGTATACCATACGAATATGATTTTACAGCTAACAATTCACCAAAAGCCCAAAATACAGGTACAGTCAGCTTCAGTTTTTTTTCCAGTAACCATCAAGAATTCATTTCATGCAAAATTAAAGGATTTATCCCAGTGGTCAGAATTCATATTTTTCTAGAAATTTCCTACCACCATGCCGGTGTTAAGATTCCCGAAACATAATGACCTTCACCTTAATCTCGCTGCCCGCTTCCCTGTTATTATAGTTGTTACTACTGCGGCTGCTCTTGAGGGTAGCGACCTCTCTGATGCCCTGTGTGTACACAAAACTAGCACTCGGACTGGCTGGTCGGACAGTTGCAAGGCTTGGCCCCACAAACTCGTTATGCTATGTTCTTCAATGTACTCTCTATACTATTCAGCATCTTCTTGAGGCTAAGTCGTCGTCGTCGTTGCCGTGTCGTCGTCATCGCCATCCTCCTGCATCACTGCGCGCACCGGACATCGGGTCATCGGCACCTGTTTCGTTGATTCCACCTTGAGCACCCATTCCAGGGCATATTGCATGTTGTGAGGTGCAGCTTGGCACACCACTTGCCACACCTCTGCATCGGCGATAGAGTCAATGACGCCGACTCCAATGACATTGTAGACATCTATGGGATACCCTCCAATGATAGGTAGGACAACCACATGATGCCCAGCTAAGCTACTGCAGTGACTCCCCAGGTTGCTGTGGGCACATTAGCACATAATTTTCCCATGGCATCGGAATTTTTATTTAGGTTGTTTATTTTTCTGTCCACATATTCATTTACAATGTATATCTTCCTGGCTACACAATCTTTTCGTGTCCATATTTTCATTCAAACCATTTTCCTGTCTACTGATTCACTTGCTTCACTAATCTGGCAATTTGTAGTTTAATTTACACTACTAATCTGCCTATTTAGTTTCTTTTATATTACAAATGCCACTTTTAACAGTACTAATTTGTCTATTTATACAACTTTTCTATAAACAGTTTCGTTTACACTACTAAGCAATTAACTTAGTCATATTAGTGCACACAATGCTTACATATCAACAACTTTCAAAGTAATCATACATGTACTCTAGGCCAATACAGAATTACAGTGTTAAAGTTATTACCTTTTTAAATAAATAAGCTAACTAAAATGGTCGAAAACTTAAATTACTCAGAAAAAATCCTCTACCAAGGACATGTATATCATCTGTGCGATCGACGAGGCCTTAGGCTGAAACACATAACATAATCAGTGTTTTCTGGGTCCAGAACTGTACGAGGGGTACACATATACAGTGTTTATGTCTCTGAGCTCAAAACTATGAGAATAACATTGCAAAAGAATTGTCGCACGACCAGCGAATCATCTTCCATGTTGACAAATGGGTTTAGTTTATCCCCCAACCTGACTAGCAGGTATGGGAGCATCGGCTGGAGGCCAACAGCTGGTAACATTAACACTCAGAATGTATCATTTTGGATGCATGAGCTCTGCTCAATACACACGTGGCTAGGATTTAATTTGGTAAAGCCAATTTTCTGTCCTAACCATTGCGGCCATCCAAGGACGAAAATAGACACATTCGTGTTTTGATCTTCTTTGGATCTCTTCAGGTAAGTGTAGGTTGCAGATTCCAGCAACCAGCTTACAACACAAGTTTGCAGATTTTCGTAGACTTAAAGAGTTTGACATGAAGAGGCACAACAATATTGATGCTAAAAAAGTATTTAAATACAGTGGGAGCTGTTCCATGGCAGGATAAGTTTGTCACTCTAGGTGCACAAATTTGAAGCTTTTACAGTACAGGTCTGAACCATCTTTATGTAAATGTATTCAGACGCATATGCGCAAAAGATACTTTCAACATGATGAATATTTTTAACAATGTGAATTATTCTTATACATCGTCGATGTAGCGATTGAGAACAGAAGTGGTTTCTCTAAAATTAACGTTTGTTCCCTGTTTTAGTTATAGTTGCGCACTACCTGCTTGTGTAAAATGTGAGAACATTACCAGTTTAGAATATTAGCATTTTGGAAATATTTCCATATGGCTTATACACACATATTATTTTGAATATTTCGTGCCTCATGGAACACAACACCATTTATTTTCCAATGAGGAAACTAAGTACTCTTTTATAATAACTGCAGTGTTACCATTGTTACTGTTGCACGGATGTGGGTAAATATACATTTCTGTGTTTCCTAAAAGTCGGTAGAATTGAATAATTTCATAGTGTTTAATCTGAAGAGACATTTAACACCGATATTGCAGTGAGTACATTCCCTGTTATTTATTATTAAGGAATGTCGACATGTATTATAACTGACATACCAAACACATGTCCATTATATTCTTTGAAATGTTATGCGTCTCATCTCTTGGTGACTCAGAAAAATAAACAGATAGAAGTACCACAAAATTGGCTGATAAACATCTTCCTAACCTACCCCTCAATGTGTCGACTTTTTAACTTTTGTCAACAATTTCCGAAGCACAGGTCACATGGAGTTCATTTTCTATGTTGGCATTGGAGTAGACGACTTTGTATTTTTCAACCAAATTTCGTAGGTCCGGCTTTTTCTGTCACAGTCACTGTGCGCCTTACATTTAACCCAACAAAAAACCAGAAAAATATTTTATACAGATCTATGAACTCTACGAGAAGTTCAAGAGAGTACTGTCGCAGACCATTCATTGTATCCTGCACCACTACCAACATAAATATGAACAAAGTGGACTACTAAGATCGAGCGACCATCCACACACAATGAGCAAATTTGCACAAGTCTCGTCTTGCCTGCACCATTTCCATGCAGTTCATGGAATACCGAGTTTCCTGTTCAGACTTAGCATTTTTACTGCAACTCTTGAACTACACAGTCTAAAAGTTAGACAAAACCTTGCTTGTAGAGGAGGCTTAGCACATACCTTAAAAACATTTCAAATCACGAACAATGAGTTATTTCATACTGAAGGCTGAAGGGTGTAGCATTAAAGTCCACTCTTTGGTTTAAAAATCTAAGTGACTGATTATCTGCGCATTTTTCTCTTCCCCAAATACACTAGCAAACAATTTTCAAGTCTCGTCCATTTAAGACTCTCTACTACTAACGAACTTTAGACGGCGTTTTAAAGTTGAATGCGATTTTGTCGAAATTGCATCAAGTAATATTTGTCCTTGCTTCTAGGTTCTCGTGAAATACTACTACTATTTACATTCTCCAAAAAATGTAGCTCTCCAGAAAAACGGGACAAAACAAAAACTCGACTTAATTATTAGTTATGCACAAGACAGCTATGTTCAAGACGCTGGGTTGGTTTACATCGCATGTTTATTTTTGTTGTGATATTACATCTTGTAATGTTCAAGACATTCAAACATGCCCCTGTAATTTTTGTTAAGTGGTTTATTAAAACATGACCAGTATTACAAGACATACAAATCACAGAACACACCAAACATATACAACACTTGCTGAGCATTCATGTACACCATAAATTACATACTACTACTCTTTAAAAGAATTAAAATTTTCTCACACAGCAATTCCATTTTAACAAATATCACATAATATTATACACAAATTGGGAGTGACTGAACCTAAGAAGTTTCTTGACTCTACTGTATTTTGAAGTAGACTGATCAGCATCTTGTTTGTTAAAATATTAACAAAAAAAATATCACTTCTCTCTATCCCTCTGGACCAACCATTGTAACTTTCCTCTTTACCACTAGACCAACCATTGCAACATTTATTTTTAACACTGGACCAACCATTGTAACTTTTATCTTTAATGCTTGACAATCATCCATGTCATACAGAATATATGAATAGATTAGGATTTATATGCTCTCTAGTCCTATTAGATAGTTCACTGAATGACCTTGGTTCTTTTGAGTTTTTCCTTT
Source organism: Medauroidea extradentata (assembly GCA_003012365.1). Lineage (NCBI taxonomy): Eukaryota > Metazoa > Arthropoda > Insecta > Phasmatodea > Phasmatidae > Medauroidea > Medauroidea extradentata. The sequence goes on from PNEQ01026846.1 coordinate 16,772, forward strand.
ACTACATCTTGCTCCCATTGAGATGGAGGCTCTCTTTTGAAATACACTGTCACCCTCATGGAGCGGTGCCAACATTTCAGCATTTTAGTCACATTATTTGTATTTCTATACTTAAACAGAGCAACATATGGATCAGTGTAGTCTTCAGTACATTTCACAGAATTTTTTTACATTGCCAATAAATCTTTCAACCATACCATTCAATCGTGACATATAAGGTGATGTTTAATATTATTAACATCCCAATATTTAAAGAATTGATGCAAATAATTACTGTTAAATTGTAGACCACAATCACTACCAACAAACAGTACTGTACATGGAATAGCAAAGTGGAAAAAATATGTTTCAAATGATTTTATGATTTACGCACTAGTGGCATTGTTCACAGGTCATACTTCTACATATTTAGAGTAATAATCAACGACAATTAAATATGTATTGTTCATGAAATATCATACATCTACATCTAAGATAACCCATGGATGATTTCCCAAATAATGCGGTAATTAGGGCACATTCATTTGATGACCTTTATATTATTTACATACATTGCAAGCATTAACTTATTAATACCTGACCAAATACATTACTTCTAGCACATTGCTGACACCTTCCAATTCCCGTATGTCCTTCATGCATAATCTTTTAACACCTCAGACCTTATTACCTTAGGTGCAATCAAAACAGAACCCTCAAGAGGGTGTGGTACATAATACAACGCTAAAAGTGTTATCCTACAACTGTAGGTTTCTTGAAGCCAATTAACGTAAATTAAACAATAGCAATCCTAGACAACAGTTTTAGCCAACGTTTAAAATAAAATTGTTTCCAGTGTTACGAAATTCTGAGGTACAATCTGACGCCGGAACCTCGTGCATTTAACTGCAGTGCAAGAAATCACGCGTAACGAATTAGTAATTTTGGATAAATATTTACTCGTAACGTTGGCAAATACTATTATCTAGGATTGTCAATGAGTATTTTATCCATATTGGCTTCGAAAAAAGAGTAGAAATCGATTGATGTTTTCAGCGTTTATTTATCTACCACGCACTCTTAAAAACCAAATTTCCTTTTACTGCGGCATTTCTAAATTTATAGAATGTTGAACATCAACGTGTACCAAACTAATTTTGTCAGGCCAACCTTGCTTACAATAGCAAATAACCTTTTATGTGTTTCATTCTTATCTGTTTTTATTAATTAGCTCTAACTTGTAATCTGGTAGAGCCAAACATTTGATAACTTAATAAATGTGCTTTCAACTCATTCTCTAGTGCAGTGAACGATTAATCCTCGGTTGTGGCTGAACAAGAAATTGTATTTGTTATGTCTACATGCTTACATCCAATATAGTTTAGTTGTAGTTTATATCATTGCAATTTAAGAATTGACAATTTAAGTCAACGAACTTTGCAAAGTGGGTTTTTTATAACAGATAATAAAGGTTTATGGTCAGTTTAAACATTAATAAATTGAGAATAAACATAATGATCAAACTGTGTACAACCAAAAACTATGCCCAATAACACCTTTTCAATTAGTCAATAATTACATTGAGTTGAGGATAAAGTGGTTGAAGCATTAGCGAAAGGTTTTTCATTCTGCCAAAGGACTGCTCCTAATGCATCTTTAGAAGCATCTACAGTAAGTGTAATTTGCTCTGCACGATTAAAATATATTAAGACCGAGCAATCGGTGATAAAGTTTCTTACATTATGAAATGCATATTGATAAAATGTGTCCCATAACCAATCAATATCCTTTTCTTAACAAGCACTGTAGAATACTCATTTGAGCAAACATAGCACACCATACTACAAAACATTTGTAGTTATTAATACAATTTTTTGCTTTTAGGTTTCGAATGGCAGAAACACGGTCTGAACGGTAAGTACACCCATGTCAGAAAAAAATGCCCTAAGGACATAATAGAGAATGACTTAAATACACATTTACCTTTATTGAGTTTTAAACCCACTTTCCTACCAGTCTCTAACACTTGTAAAAAGCGTTTCATGTTCCTTCTTTGATGAACCAAAAATGAACACACAATCAACTCAAAATTATAAGATCTTTTGTGTGTCCAAAATACTTTTGCATCTCACACTGATTAATACCACTTGCATAGTTTATTCCTACAAGTAGTCTGCTCCATCTATAACAGCCAAATGGCGAGTTTTAAAAGTAGATTATAGAGAACTCTCGTAACCTAATGGAACTGCCCAAAAGGCATGACACTTCATCTGAACGAGTGAAATACTTCGCAGCCCTTAGCTTAATCTTCTCTTCCTCAAAATCAGGCATAGGAAATCTACGCCTTACGATAGCTTTATTTAAATTATATGGATCTAGGCAAATGAATAGTTTCCCATCCTAGTTTTCAATAATTACAATTAAACTAACCCACTGACTAGGTTCATAAACATTCAAGCTTTACAATCTAACTCCTCTTTAAGTCTATTCTAAAGTGAAAAAAGAATTATCCTCAGTGGTTCAATCTTAGGCTCTACAGTTTTATCTAATGTTAGGTGTGTTCGGTTATGCAAACAGCCAATCCCAGAAAACACATCTACATATGTGATACGATAATTGTTGTTTGGCTGCATAACACTTATCTGATATTGTAGATTACATTTAAAGTCTAGTTTGACACAAGTCTCAATGTACAACATATATTTGCAATTCATTCCTAAAACATAAAATTTAATTTTCTAATTTTTAAATCCTGTGCTGTTTGGATTATCTTGCGCAAGTTTACTTACTAATCAAGGAATGTGAACTCGTTACTGGGTTAAATGGAGCAGCCATTGTATATTTTTATTACTTCATCGTACCCACACAGCAGTGTGTTTCCGTATAAAATAACGGCTGTCCATACACATAAGAAACATTGCTGTGAATTTTATGACTTCGTATTTGCAACACACACATTTGATCGCTTCAGTGTAGTATAAAGCTTTAGAACAGTGTAAGTAATTTACGGAAGAGTGTCTTTAATTGAATGCTTACAAGAATGCTTAAGTAATTTATGGAATCGTGTCTTTTATTGCATCCTAACAAGAATGCTTAAAGTAGAACACAATAAGGCATCGCGCTACTCATCAGCTAAAAATTTATATGATTTGAGAGCTAAGTTCAAAATATTAAATATTAATTTTGTTGTATTATCTTCTGTTTTTTTTTGTTCGATAGGCATTTTACAGCTGAAAAGAGATGAAAAAATATATAATTTATTTTTTTCAGTACTGTTAACTCTACAGTTCATTTAGAAAAAATTTAAAACATGAATGTCACATTAAAACGAAATACTGAGTGGAGTGTTATTTTGTATTTGCCCGATTGCCTACAATCTTTCTGTTTATGAATTTCTTACATAAGTATGTTTCTGTGCGATATATTACGTAATTTATTTCGTTCCCAACGTATTTGGATTTACAACATTGCGTCAAATATAAAGTTGTGAACACGAGTAGTGCTCTTCGTGTGGTACTTCAAGAAAGCATCAACGAGTAGGTTAAACATTTGAATATTCTAACCAGCGTCGTAATGTTTGCCGTACGTACTTCTGTTGTTCTATACAGCAGTACACAGAGCTATTGATTTCTGGGGCGAGTGACGCATCGGCGTGCTATATACAGCTTTGTAGGGCGCTGCAATTTGGAGTGGTTGTATTGGAAATTCCCATCCACTTTCTCACATCACGTAAGGTGATGACGAAACATCACAAACAACCTTTTCTATCTCCGCTCTTCATATTTTCTTTCATCTACCGTCTTTTTCCTTCAGAAGAGAGACGTTCCACAAGCTTTGTAATATGATGGTGCAAAATTTGTAGTTTATTTGTACAGAAATCAAATGCCCTGATCACTATATACTAGAAACACGAAATTATTTTCTCTATTGTTTTTTTTTTTTTTGCAAATAAACAAGACTTGTGTAATATAAAAACAATACTTCGACAAACTTGACAGACAGCTTAATGTGTAGTTTGTAGATGATAGTGCAAAACCTCAATTACAAAACCGTGTCGCGAACACAGATATTGAGGAATTATTACATATATATTTTATTTTTATACTATATTTAGTAATCCATCTGTGCATAGCAAACAGTATCTCAGTTGTAAACTGCTGTATTTATAGAACAAAATACATGGGGATTAAGGCTATAGCTACCATTTTGAACCTGTATAACTCTGTTAGAAAAGTTATATATTTTAAAGTCAAATGAATAATTGGGAATACAGGAATCATACAGGCCTTTCTCTTCATTTTTTATTAGTTGCCACAAGTCAAGATTATACGTCAGCTTTAAGAATCAGTACCAGGCCAAGATGATGGACATGTTAAAACAAATGTTTGTATGTTCTCATACATTATACGAAACTCGGTCAGTTCATATACAGCGCCAAGATGTGCACAGCAAAAACGAATTTCATACAATTATAAGATGACCACTTTTCCATCTACCGAGCGATATTCGTAACTTCGGCTGATATAAGTTTTTTCTAAAATTGCTCAACGTACGTGGATCCTGTATAATACACAATTATCTCTAATCTTACATCATAAAGTGATGAGTTCACCACTAATTATCTCATTGAGCGATCTATCAGCGAGAAGACTGCAAGCGAGTTCAGCGACTTCCGCCTAGAAGCTAGAATGAACGTGATTTGCGGGCAGTGTGGTCCCTACCACTTCGCATTTCCAAGCGTCGAATGCGCAAAAAACATTACCATCTAGGCGACTACCTTAACCGATGTGTATAGTGGAAGGAAAAACTCAAATATTACATGATTTAATAAACGAGCATGTGTTTCTGTAACTAGATAGCTGTGTCTTGCAAGATACAGTCTAGTAAGTGTACAGTGAGTGGCTAGAGTGATAATTAAAAAAAAAAAATAATAGCAATATCAAAACATTAAGCCATAAAACCTGTAAGAACCTATCTTGTAACAATCCCGATATGTGTCGTCAGTTCATTGTTAGGATTTTAAATGTTTATCCGTTATTGTTAAGACAGTCGAATGGTTTCTGTAAAAGTGTCCAGTATTATCAGTTCCCAACTAGGCAACTGCCAAATGAAGACGTGCAAGTGTATTCTGTTTTAAGTTACACAATTTCGGTTCATTGAAGACATATTCATTAGTAGTGTTACAAGAAGGGTAACTAAGTAAACGTACTACCAATAATGTTGTTGTGGTATGTAATCTCTTGTACTATAATGGTTATGTTCTTTTTAATTAACAGACACGACAGCGACTGATGTGGATTTCTTGAATATTACAGGATGTAATATCACAAAATGGTGGCAGTGGTGTCTGCAGTATTGCCGAAATATGCATGGTACTCATTTACTGATATAGTTGTATATTCGACTACTGGCAATTTTGATTGTCTTCGATTTTTTGCATTGAAATTTAGCCGAAGTCATGAAGAAAAGAGTGAAGTTGACCTCGGGAATAGGTTGAAGTTAATTCACTTACTGTGGCACTTCTTCGTATGAATTTCGCGAAGCTCAACCTCGCCGACGAGTGGAGATAATAGTACCAGCAATATACGATTTATATGAAGGCCAAAGGAAGTAGGTCAGTGATGTGTTTCACTGTTACTGCATTAGTTAGGACCTCAATCCATGGACATATTTGACTCGTTTGGTTTCGATCTAGACACAGTCGGACATAATGAACTTCTTAACTAGTTCGCTGCCTATTGTTCGCCGAGAAAGAATTTTACAATTTATAAATATAATGTTTTTACACGGTCAGAAGGGGAAGGAATAGAAAAATAATCCGTTAGTTAAAACATTTTAGCGTCTCTTGTCAATTTAAAAGACTCGATTGTCGAAATTTTATTTATTTGTGTACTGTTACCGCAGCACAAGAACATTAAGGCAAGTGATTTTCAAAATTATTCCTACAGACTAGAGAAAGCCTTAGAAGTGGCGAAAACCCTCAATCAAATAGAGAAGAATGTCGAGCGGTTCGAAAAGGGCCAAGACAACATCCTGGAGCTACGATCTACCAGTCGGAGAATCAGATCTCAAGACAGACAACAGAGGTACAGGTAGCAAAGTAGTTCTTCGAAGTGTAGGCAGCGTGGAAAATATGGCTTGCAACACAATTATGGCAAATGTCCTGAATAAGGAAAGGTATGTTTGAATTTTAAAAAGTTAAGTCACTTTAAAAGGTTGTGTAAGAGTTACGAATGCCAAGTCAATCAATCTCATTGATAACATAAAATAAAGACCCGGAGTTTTGTTTATCAAGTGTATAGTCAGTGTTTTAAAATGTTTATTCATGGTCTGTGAAGGCGTCAATTAATAATTGTGTTATTTTTGTTAGATTCTGGTGCCCAAGAAAATATGTCGATCAAAGAACACTTTTTTTAAGGTTAGGTTTAAGTGAATGTTGTGATGTGAAATGTCAACCTAGCACGATATAAATATTGTTTCTCTTTCTTAGTCTTTAGTTCCAGGCTATTGGTGACATTAGAGGGTGTGCCTGACTCTGTATACCATTTGAAATAAGCTGTTGGAAACTTTTCTGCTAAGCTAAGTAGAGTGTCAAACTAAGATAACAGGGTACCTGCTAGGACATTACCACTGGTTATATTAGGGGACATATAGCGGTAATCATGAGAGGCCTGCCTTGGAATCGGACAGCAAGTTCCAGAAAACTGCGAAGGACGTGGAGTATACGAATCTTTAACTTCCTGGTGCTTCGGCGCGAATTTAGTTTTATATTTATTTTAATCTTTTTTAATTGTTTAACTGGGCAGTATGCTATACCATGGTAATCAGAGTAAATTGCTGAATTTTTCCATGTTAAAAAATTTCTTTTATATCATTTGCAGTTTGATTCAGACAAAATAGATGTTTGTATGAGATCATGCTGGAAACTTCTAGAACATTCCCCGGAAACGTGATCGTAAACAGGGGAGGCAGGAGGTTTGGACGGCAGGCGTGCGTCCTGACAGGAGCGGAGTTTTTCTGAATTACAAGCCAAGTGAATTATCGGAATCCGGGGAGTGTTCTAAAGTGGCGTGTCGCCCGCTGATTTGTTTTTCATTTGATGTCAAATAGTTGAGCTGTGATAAGAAAAGAAAAAAGTATAAAGCGTTTAGTTTAAAAAGTGTGAAATCTTGGACTGAATTCATTACTTTCTAGTCGTTTTTACGGACCCACTTAAGACCCCTGAGATAAGAGGACGCTCGTTGCTTACCAGCGCACAAAGAAAACAATAATATAGAGGTTAACGTGGCTGTATGCCCCACTACAATGTGAATTATCAAAAAATAACCCTCTTCAGTTATCTACTCTCAGTGGTGATAAATTGCCTATACTGGGTTAAGTAATGTTGCAATGTGACTTTGAGGTATTTGTCAATAACGTCAGCAGTGGCGTAGCGGAAAGGAAGGGGGAGGGGGGAGGGGAAACGGGTTTAAACACCTCCCCACCCCCCCACCCCCAATTGGCGACAAGTTTTATCTTCAGCTAATATATTAAGTTTTGTACGGTAAATCTAATTTACTTCACAAATTCCATTTAAATATAAAGTGATTAAATGATAGCAAGAGAAATATATTCATTTGTATAAGCCAAGTTAACTTTGGTAAACCACCCCTTCCCCCTCCCCCGCGGTAATTTATCAAACTTGTGAACGATTCTGCAATGGGTTCGTTTTATATACAGAACAGGTTTTTTTTGCACATACGCCACTGCGGGCGATTGTTGCCATATTGCAGAAAAACCCACAATAAAATAAACAAACTAAGAAAAGCCAGTAATCTGTAGTCAACTGACCTAAAACATACAGAGAGTTCCTTAAAGGAATTTAGTCACATTCCAGAAGACGACACGAGGGCAAAAACAGATTTCAAACAACACAAAATAATTCCCAAGTGGAATATAGTATAAAAGGAGAAAGATGACACAAATACAACAAAAGGCAGACGAAAAAATTAGAACTAACAAAAATTGGGTGTGTGAAAAAGGGTCCAAATGAATTAACGACAACACAAATAACAAGAGACACGACTGGATGTGAACACAGGCAAGACACAATAGACAAAAACAGACAAAAATAGTAGGCTTCTCAAGACGTTTCGGGAACTGGTATCAACCACATAGCAGCAAATCACCTCACATGCCTTTGCGCCCTATCATCAGCTCTTGCAATTCTCCATGCCAAAAACTCTCAAAATTCCTACTAAAAATTGTTGAACCACTCGTGGGCCACACAACATCCTTTGTTAAACTCCCTTACCATTTCATTTCCATGGCCCAGACATTAGACATAGCTCCAAACGACATTTTGGTGAGTTTTTAATAGCTTTTTCACCAATGTTCCTGTAATTGAAACTCTCAAGAAACAGACTGGAAAAATATTCCACTCTAAAGGAGCGAACATATATATAACATATATATAACATGGAACTTTTTACCTTATGTGCAAATACGACCTAATTCTAATTCAAATATCAGTTGTACAAGTAAACAGATGGTATGGCAACGGGCTGGTCACTCTCGCCCTTCATGGCCAACATTTTCATGGAGCACTTCGAAGAAGAGGGAATGAACAAAACCAACACCAAATGTAAAGTCTGGCTACGATATGTTGATGATACTTTTCCCATGTTTTCCTAAACTCTCTCAGAACCATCAATACAGTTTACATATGAAACTGATAGCAATGAGAGCATCCCCTATCTTGATGTTTTGGTGTCCAGAAAAAAAATAACAAAATGTCTACCTAAGTATATAGAAAGCCCACTCATACCGGACAATACCTTCACTGTATGTCCAATCACTCCAAAAGTACGAAAATTGGCATAATAAACAGTTTGAAAAAAAAGGGTCAGATAAAATATGCAGTGCCGAAACCTTAAAAAGAATTCTTAGCAAATGGCTATCCTATTGGCACTATGGACAAACAATAAGTACGGACAACAAACCGCTTTTCGGTCAACTCCCACAATCAAAAACAAAGTGACCAAAGTAAAACCAGTTACAGAAAAACAAAAAATTCAGAACTATGTCCATCAAATGTGGAAATAAGTACATTGGAAAAACTGGCAGGCCCCTCCCAACACGTCCAAAAGAACACCAAAATAATATCACGAAACATGAAACTGAAAAATCTAGACTAGCCGAATATGTCTGAGAAAACAGTCATAGAATATTGTGGGAAGATGCTACACCAATTACACTAGAGGTAAACCTGACAAAAAGGAAAATAAAATAAGGTACTTTTATCATCAGTAATAGTAAAGTCATCAGCCAGCAAAGTACTGAACTAAAAATATACGGATTCCTTTACTAAAAAAGATAATAATTTAAATACAGACAATTAATTATACTTCCAAACCATTAGTTAGCAAAACAATAGATATGATCCACATCTCACTGCATATAAGCTCATTACAAGATGCGCGACCAATCAGGAGGCAGCTGCACTGTCATTGGCTGAGCTACAAGACGAACCTTGGTTTTTCCATATCAGATGTAACAATCAGTCTGCTGGAGTTCCTCTCCTCAGTCTAAACATGTGCCTGAAGACGAGAACAGATACCAGTTCCCGAAACGTCGCATCTGTTAGTTATCTTGAGAAGTCTACTATTATTTCGTCTGTTTTTGTCTGTGTTGAGTCTTGCCTGTGTTCACATCCATTCGTGTCTCTGGTTATTTGTGTTGTCGTCTTTCATCCACTTGGAGCCTTTTTCACACACCCAATTTTGTTGGTTTTAATTTTTTCGCCTGTCTTTTGTTGTAGGCCTATTTTTTTGCCGTCTTTCTCTTGTCGACTATATTCCACTTTGGAAATAATTTTGTGTTGTTTTGAATCTGTTTTTGTCCTCGTGTCATCTTCTGGGATGTGACTGCATTCCTTTCAGAAAACATCTGTATGTTTTTGGTTCTGTTGACTACAGCTTACTGGCTTTTCTTGTTTTTTTTTTTTTTTTTTGTTGGGGTTTTTCTGTAATACGGCAACATTCGCCCACAATGACGTATGTAAAAAAAACCGGTTACGTATGTATGTACAAATTCATCAGTACTTATTTGTCTATATTTTATCGAGGGGCCGACTAAATACAGCTTTTTATGAGTGGAATGCAACATTTTCATCTGTGTTGCGCCTGATTGCGTTGTAGTGGAATTAAATATGCACACACAAGAGTACAAGAGATCACTATATGGGTACTAAATTGTTGTAAATATGCGCCTATCAAATACTACGGCATATGTACATTTGCTTTGTTCGTGTATGCGCAGCTAAAAAGACGTGCTTATGTATTATTCAGTTCCAACAGTGACTCAAGGTGCAAGTGAAGACCCGATTTAATTACTCTGTAGCTGCTCTGCAGCTGCTCTGCGCTGCGTTGGTGCAAATAGCAAGCATGGAATAAGGTACGCTATTTGCGTACATAAAACGGTATATTTAACTCATCCATATCTGCTTTGTTATTTATTTACTAAACGGTCCAAAATACACACTTTGAAAGGCACAATGTTAACCCCAGCTGTCAAAAAGCAACCCTGGTTTACGGTACGACTTACACTACAAACGACGTACCAAAATTAATGAAACAACCTACTTCTCGAAAGATATATAAATTATGCCAATCGCTTTCCAAATTATTTGCATCAAACTTCTAGTACAGTTCAATAAAAACAAATGATATCTAGTGGTTGCATTAGCAACTGTGCTGCCAGAAAATCTGCATCATCGGGGCATAGGATGTCACTACAAACTCCTGTTAGGACATCTGCAGAAGTTATTTCGCGGAATTCCTATGTACTTTTTGATTTTACGGCAGGTCATGTAACATCCGTGAGAGCTCCTGCTCGGACACATGTAAAACATTTTTCGGGAAAAAATAGCTGTGTACTTAGGTATTCATATAACGTCAGTTAGAGTTCTTAACTGCACATGTGTAGAAAAATATTTTTGGGAATCTAAATGTACCTTTTAAGGTAATTCGTATTACGCCCCGTGAGAGCTTCTGCCCTGAAATCTCTAAGAAGTATTTCACGGGGATTTCCACGTACTTATAAAATCGGTTCATAAAACATCCATGGGCGCTTCTTACAGGACAAACCTGGGACAACCAATAAGGGATATTCTGAACTAAAATCAAGGTGCGGTAATAGTAGCTCTTACGTGAATAACGAGTTCATATAGTGGTAGCTCAGAAGGTCACTAAACACACTCTCTTTGACGTAAATTTTGTCATGAAATCTAAAATACGTTGTCAAGAATTCTATTACAGTAAGTTATAAACTTCGTTAAATATTTAGGGCAGTATATTTCGAACTTTTACGGCCTGTGTCACCTGTTTATGAAGGAGCAACAACATGCAATATAGTTAGTCTCTCAGCTACTCGCGCCATTCGTTACTTTAGTGTTTCGATGCCTGGCGTAATAGGTTTTCGGATAGTTTATAGGGCAGAGCTATGCTCTGGGATAGTTAAAAAACAAGTAGCTTGCTCTAAGTAATAGTATTTTGTAGGTAAATTTTAATACAGTAACAGAACTATCCCACTGAAACCAAATCATATTTTTTTAAGTATGTATCTGCCTGTAACGTTTTCAATAATCGGACATTTTCCTTATGGAGAACAGCGCATTGCAGAATGGTTGTCCACGTTATGCGATGAGCGTACAAATTCGATTTGAATGCGTTGAAACTGCGAAGTCATCAAACTACGAAAATTGCAGAACGGTAACGATTCCGAATATAGTGCACAAGGAGAAAATATCTTCTCTACTAAACTAATCTTGCGTTATCACCACGGGTTTCAATGCCCGCAGCTTGGAAGCTTGGCGTATACTTATTTACCATTTGTTTTACCAGCGCCCCATCTAAGTTTGCTTCATTTACGTAGCCTATTGGTTCCGTCAAAATGCATTACTTTCCACAAAAAATTTACACGAATTTCATCATACAAAATCACGTGTCGGTTAACAAAACCAATTATTTACACAATAAAATGTTCAGCATTCAGAAGATTACAACACTAAGAAACCCCATGAAGAACAAACAACAACATTCAAAATTTGTGTAACATACAACTAACACCACCTAAACTGACAACAAAACTAAATACAACATGAAAATAAACGTCATGAAATAGAAAAACCACCAGGACAACTGACCATTGCGTCGAGTACCAAAAATTACACCGTACAGCTTTTCGTTGTCGCCTTATACCTTGCATTGCTAGTGTAAACACGCGGGCCGTATTCAGAAACGTTTCGTTAACATGGTCTAAGTATAGATTGACTAGACCACGACTAAACCCATAACTAAGAACTTCTAAAATATCATATTCAGAAGCACAATTATAACTTCAGACAATGCTTAGTAGTGATTAACTAGTCACAGTTTAAGATCTGTAAAAGGTTTGGCAACATCGCAAAACCGCCCGTTGCCATAATGAATAGTCCTGCGTCGTGTTCTTTACCATCGTCTGCTGAATAAGCTATTGTATTTTTTGTTAAGTTGTGTGTGGATTGTTAATATTATTGCATGTGATAGCTTTTGCGTCAAAATACAGTATGCAGTGTCGGAGAAGAACTCGTAACAGAAAAGACAAAACTAATTATGCATTTAAATTGTTTTATAAATGTGTTAACATCGTGAAATATACACACATTATAGTAAAATAAAACCTAAAAGAAAAGAAAATTTATATAAATTATAACGTTTTCTAACACTGTTCTGTAAATACAATTAACTGCTACGCCATAATTCAAGAAAACGACGTTCTCCGCTGTTTTATTTTACGATTTTCGAATTCCCATGCTGAAAATATACGTTGTGATAAATTATACGACTTTTGTGAGCGGAAGCGGTAAGAACAAAGCACGCACATCACTCGAGTCACTGAACTGGCATGCAGTCATCTAGACGACTGACTCGCCTATGCGAGACATTCAGTGGTGATCCTATCACTTTACAACGTAATATTGAAGATAAGGTGTATTGTACCCGTCTATATTTTTTAAAAGATACTGCGCAACAATTTTCATACCTGAAGAGGAACACAAAAACAATTTTCACCATTTACGGCAGCGGGGAAATTTTTAAAGATGCATAATGGAAGATCTGCAATGGTTGCGCTATTCCTAAGCAGCCGCGGTGGTTGAGGGGTCAGACCTCTCGCCTTCCACGCAGGCGATCCGGGTTCGATTCCTGGCGGGGTCAGTCACATGTGGTAATCGTACCGGACGATGCGTCATATTCACATTATGTCAACCCTCACCAGCACTAAAGACCTTGATGTTAAACGCTGACCAACGTCTCTTCACTCCCACTAAGCAGACTTTACGTACCCACGTCGCTGAGCAGTTTTCGAATACTCTTGTAACGGCTGAGGTTCTACACACCGTTCGGCGGACTGGGCAGGCGGCCACCTTAAGAAGCCATTCCAGTGTTTCAGGCTCGTGTATGCAATCCGCATGAACTCAATTTAAATCACGTTTAATCTTACTAGCGCTATTGTAATAAGAGTATTACGCGTATCAAAATTACCTGTGCGTTTTATTAAAGACAAAGTCGATTTTTTTTCGTTGCGTTCTCCAAAGTAAAATGAAAGGAATGGTTAACCTCAAATTTTACTAAACCTTTTTTGTATTGCGTTGATAATGTAATCGTTTGCAGTACTTGAATTTACAGAACGCAGCTCGAATAAGAACGGCTGCATCTTTGATAAAATGCTAATATAATTTTGATATGCGCAATACCTTTATTGCTAGGAACGTAGTAAAAATAGCCTTGGTTTGAATGTAGTTAGTGAGGGTTTCATAGGTAGGCCTGAAACACTGAAACGGCCTCTTCGGACGCTGCGTACCTGAGAACACTGATCTGAGCACTGATAGGCATTTACATGTTCAATTATATTACCTTACAAGATACTGTTTTTCAAACAGTAACCACTCACTGCACTGCGATGAGAAAAATATTGCAACAATAAAAATTGTGGGGAAAAATACCATGACTGTTTCAGAGTTTTTTCTTCCAGAATGAAAACACGTACATGTTTGTTCATAGTTTCAAGGCTACTGAAAAAACGAGCCTAAAAATCCTGTATCGATGTGGGCCGCACAAAGCTGGGCAAAAAAGTCAGTGGTGGCATGTATGCAGATTCGACAATCACACCTAGCAGACCCTGATCTAAAATGTAAAACCGTATCCTTGCTCCTGCCAGTGCTCTGTGGTAGGCAACGTTCTGTATGGACAACTTGGCCATTAGCATTTGCACACTGAACAATGATTACAAAGATTTGCACAAACAATGCATGAAAATATATATAGTAATGTGAGTTGAACAGTTTGAATCCATTTTAACACTTTTAATTTATTCTAAGTAAATAAGTTTTTTTTTCACATGCGATGATTGCGGAAGTATTATAAGTGTGTACTTCATTGATCATAAGAGTATAAATGACCGACGCAGCTAGAGACAGAATAATTTTGTTGCACATTTAATAGCAATGAAACTTACATTATTGTCATGACTAGCATAATTCCTAGGTTTGTTTGTTTCATACTGTGATTAACACAACAAATCTACAAAAACGCTGTCTAAAAATGCATATGATAAAATGAACGCCCCCCCCCCCCCCCATCAAAATACAAGCTTATAAGCGGATGCTTTGTAAAAATATTGTTTAAATCCAATATTTTATTGTTTCCGTAAAAGTTTAATGACATGCCTAAAATTAACATAAAACTAATGTATTGCAATAAATACTGGAATACGTGCGTCACAGAAAAATTTAACAGGCCTAAGTGTAATCTATACCGAGTCTCCAGTGACAGAAAAACTATGGTTAGTATCAAACATAACTAACAGATTACTCGACGATAAAATCTGAATCAAACGTTTCATTGAATTTTACAACACTCGTCAAACGTTTTTGAGAGATTAGCTCGCATGCATAACTTAAAACCGAGAAAAACACAATCTTATTTTAGGCTTATCAAGCGAAACCATTCCCACTTTAAAAATAGAAATGCCTGCATCCCCATGAACGTAAATAAACCAGTTTATAATTACTTTAATACCTAGACAGTCAGCAGTAACGTTACGAAAATAAGTTAGCAATTTTCATTTTAAAAATCGGCTTTTCCCAAACTTTCTATGTAGAATTGCAAGGCAAGGTGTACAGATTTAAATTCGTCTCACAATAGCCTTAACAACTGGTGTGGAAAGGGGGTAGTAAAAACATACGTGCGAATCCATTTTGCTACATGATCAAACAGTTTTATCATTTAAATATGGCCCAAAGTAATTTTTGAATTATTATTTACTCAAAAGTGGTAAAAAAAGTTACATAAAACTATAGCCCAATGATAAAGAGAAAAAATCTTTATTGCGATGGATAAAGGGGTACAGTGACTCGTACATATATGATTCTAACATAATACAGTAACATTAAATTCATAAGAGGGCCTATAGTTACTTCAAATTCCATGGGACTTACAAAATAATATCGGCGACTACTTTCACAGGCCTATTCACATCTACGGCTAAAAGAAATAGAAATAATAAGTTAGCTACAAACTATCTTGTGATAGTAGCTGACTGGCAATATAAGCCGTTTTGAAATATTACAGTTCATCACATAAGCAACAATGCGTTTACTTTAATTACAAATAAATGGCAGAAACACGAAACAGCGGGCGTGAGTGTGAAGTGACGGAGCAGTTACTTTAATGTGAAAATCATCAGACGTAAAGTAACTTCGCAGCTTTTCAAAATACCGCATGAAATGTTTTCCATATTTAAGTTTAAATCGTGCAACAAGAATGACAATGCAACGAGCCTTATTGCAAACGCGCGATTGTTTGTGTAAAATCAGCCAATTCCCCAAACTTGAAATCTGTTCTGTAGTCATTGGCCAAATCGCCCATCCTTCTTCCTCGTATGTGTATGTAACACTAACACGCTCCCTACATACAAGTTTTTTTTTTTTTTTTTTTTAATCAAGCACCATTGTTACTACCCTACAATTAATCAATTATTGTGCATTAATGGCAGTTTCATACTCTCGTATGGCGCTCGTGTTGCATTTTCCTACATATTCACGTGATTCAGGATGGCAATAGTTCGTAGGAGTCTAATCTCGTGACCTGCGTTGCTAACAATACACAATTAAATAAATCACAGAATTTTAAAAAAAATACAATATTCTATTTCTTGACTCCTTTAGCCACTCGGACCAAAATAAGTTCTCCAGTTTCAAAACCCTTTCTCCTATACTCTGTCCACTCTAAGTTTGCAGCGGAAATAAAAATTGTTAGTGAAATAAATCAAAGCAATTAAATTATATCTGGATTCCTTACATTTGTGATTGTGCTGTAGCATAGTTACCTTGTGTTTTTCAATATTTCAAATGAAATTTACGCTATGCAAAACTTTACTGGCATTCACTTGGATGAATTAGCTGCAACCTTAGAATGGATAGAGTATAGTATAGTGCTCCGCTGAGCCCTTAGGACCCCGCGTACACTTCCCCAAGGACTCCCCGCAGCCAGATTTTGACAGTATTATGCGGTAATTGAGAACGAATGCCCAGTGTTACTTTTAAAAATTTTTGAATAAATAAATACGTACAATTGATTATTTTCATATTTAAATATTTGTTTACGCCACTTTGCTACCTACCGCCACTCCCGCCAAAATGTCTCAAACTAACCCATTATTTGTTAGACATAGTGTACTGCGGTAGGCCTAAACAAAGGGCTCCGTCGTGTAAATTGATTATAAAAACGCCTCCGCGAGCCAAAATACTTGGGAACCAGTTCGCTTTTCTATTGCGCAGTTCAGCAGCATGAAACAGCATCCTTTCCATAAAGCCTCTCAATTCCTTTTTTAAGCTTCCTTATCTAGTTCCTATCCGTTCCTTCTTAATTTTCATTCGGGTCACTGTTTACACATTAAATTTTTTACCATCACCTGCACTCGTAGTAGAGTGTATGTTGGTATTCCCTCACATCTGAGGTGGCGGTACTTTTTTATTTTATTGTTATTGTGCTCGACTGCGCGGTCATTCGAGACAGTAAAAAAAATTTACACAATGACAAATTGGGGATGAATCGGCCATGGCCTATGTCAAAGAACCATTCCTAATGCGAGTCCAACGTGTTAGTACTGTGGCAGCAAACATTGGTACTCGGGGATCTAGTAGTATCGAACCTGGTGCGAAATTGGCCACTAAAGGTCACACCCATGTGTTCTGCCCCTGATTTTCCACATTAATATTTCTCTCAATTTCAGTTCTCCTGACATAATTAGTTTTCTCTGTGGTACTTAGATGTCAGATTTCCCCTGAAACTAGCTTCCTCCAACTTCCCACCTGTTCTTGCAGACAACTTCCTTGCAGGTGTCCATTACCACTATTGTACTTCCTAAGTCGATTATATCGGTGCCTATGGTACCACTAACTACCTTTCACGTTGCAAATTTCCGTTTTCTCTGCATTGCCGAGATTTAAATAGTACTTTACTGTTCTCAGTAACAATTAGGTTCAGTTGCTAAATTGTTTACCGTGAGTAATTTCTGCACGGTTCTCTATATTCCTTTTGCTGTATGACGTATATAGTGTGGTCTGGGGTGGGCTATGCGTTGGGGTCTGCTCTCAGTTGGTATGTCTGTTGAAGTTGCAACTTTCCAGTTCAGTCTTAAGTCAGCAGTGTATCTCGAAATGTGTCCAAATCAAACCCTTAGCTTCCAGCCCAGTGCACCTGGTACTTGTACTAAAGCAATATACTCCTCGTTTGTAATTGATTACCTCCATATGCCTTGAGTGCTAGCATGTGCTTTACTCAAATGTGAGTAACATACTTCTTGCAGTAAGCCGACGATATGGTTTTTAGTGTCAGGCCGAACACATTGTGGGATTATCAAGGCTAAGGTCAAGGTCCGGATGTATGTGATCAATATAATTGTAGCATTATAGTGTTCATTATGTAAGTTATACAAAAAAAAGTCAAAAGTAGGAATGGCGTATGTTAAGAGTAGTAGTTTGTTTTGTCAGTTCTCAGATTTAAAGGAAAAAGTGGGGAGAACACTGTAAACGTTTAGTTAGAAGTGTTTGGACAAAGCGATTCTGACATTTTGCGCTGGCGAAACATAATTCTAAAAACTACACCATATTATTGGTGGGAAGTGAACTGAAAATTTCTTGTGACCAACCCTCCTTTAAATATAAAATATTGACTGAACTAACTAGAAGTGTCTTGAATTGAAAACATAAGTTGAACTTAGAGAACATATGTTGCATTAATATTTATTAAAATAAAGTTTTTAACTTGCTAGTAAATATACATTTTTCATAATGTAGTTACAGATGAAACCACGGAAAAAAATATTACATATAGTAATCTGCAACGGTTAGTTGTGAGGATAAAACGAAATATTCTGATATTACATTTTCTCAAAATGGACATACAATAGTTGTGATTTAAGCCGTGTAACCTATATGTTTACATATCTCATTCTCCAACTAACTTAAAACATGTTTAAGTATGGTTGCTCGAACATGCTCAGGTAGACTAGTTCAGCGTGTGATGAGACAGTGCCACGTTACCTACCCAGAGCTAGAGGATAAATTAAGCAACCACTTTAGGAATATAGACATAGGGAACATACAGCCCGACTTCATTCGCAGCGTTTCACTCCTGGAATAAGCAACGGAATTAAAGTTATCTGCCTAACACACATGCTAGCGCTCAAAGCATCTGGACGTAACCAATCACAAACAATGAGTATATTGCTATGGTACTAGTACCTGGCACACTGGGCTGGAGGCCAAGGCTTCGACTTGGACACATTTCGAGATAAACTGCTGATGTTGGACTGAACTGAAAAGTTGCCGTGTAACCGTGGCCTAAAACACAAAAGTTAATGAGACAGTGTGTAACTAGTATTGCCTACATACCAGGCATTGTAACGTTGTCACTGATATCTCTGCGTGCATTTTAAAAGAGAACGGTAGGCCTAAATGCTGGCCATTTGCACCAAGAGCACTCTTTGGTCAGTGCGACGCACTAGCTATACACCACATCAAGTGGCCATATCACATAACTGAAACAAAATAATGCCAATAAGAGGGTTGTCACCCTTTTGTATGCCGGCGGACGGTTTACAGCAGTTTTTCTATATGGTTTTAATCTCTACAAAACTAAACAACGTTCAAAAATCGTGGTGTTATTCAAAACCGTTTTTGATATATTACGAAAACACCTAATCAAAGTCGAATTTCTAGGGCTATATCTCCCTTCTGAGTTTAACAAGGCTATAAGTTGCACTACATAATCGTCGCCATCTTCCTCACGACTTCACTTCCCGAAATGTTTAGGGTGAGTTTCCAAACAGCCTGTATTTGGATACCATAAATATTTAGCACAAAAGGAGGGAGATTTCTAGTTAGTGTTCTGTCTGGAAAAAGACTTTTTTGTACGTACTTTTTTCTGATTCGTTTAAGGAAATATTTAGAGGTGACTTAAGGCGCTCGCCTACCGGCCGTGTGTTTGTGTGAGTGAGGCACGGCACCAAGGTCGATGTTGACCGGCTCATCTGGTGCGGTATCGCCTCTACCGCAACACATTGAAACCGAGTGCAGTGGTACCGTAAATCACTCGCCTGTCTGACACTTTCAGTGGTGACCCCATACTTTTATTGGTGAAATTATAAGCGAAGTCCGTTGCATGCTTCTACGGTAATTTCATACGAATTATGTGAGTAGTTTTTCACATAAAACATGTTTAAAAAAAGCTGTTCTTAGCCATTTTGGGGCTCCGAAATTATTTTTATAATCGACGTGTTGCTTTGGAACGACCCTCCAGTCATAGTTTGAAGTGCGTTTTCTTTTCGTACATTAACACAATGGGCACATGTTGATAGTTTCGCAGAAAAACTAATTTTTCAACACGCTGCAGCGCATTTTAAGCGCGTGGTAGTCAAGGACCGTAAGCTACAAAAAATAATTTTAAACTTTCAACCAAATCGTGTAAAAAATGTACGTAGTTAATATATAGTATATCAGACAGGTTTGATACGTTTCACGAAACGTAAATCAAGAAACCAAATGTAAAATAAATAACATTAAATATACCGCGTTTTTGAAACGGAATAACAAGTATAAAGTAATTTATCTTTTGAAAATACGTGTAAGATATAAAACGAAAAACGCGGGGTGAATGTAATAGATAATATTAAGGAGTGTAGAGAGTAGTTGAACCTGAGGAAACTCACGCAACAGTTCATAATTGCAGTGCAATTAAATTGTTCGTGATTTAGGTGGACTATTCATGCATAGATTGTCTACTGTATACGTCCAGCGTTTTTCGTTTTAAATCCTACAAGGATTTTCATAGGAGAAATTATTTCATACTTTTTAGTCAGGTTTAAAAACGTGGTATATAAATAAAATTTCATTAAAATAATTATTTTCTGCTTTTTATTCGTGTGTGTATGAAATTTTGCTACCGATTTTAAACAAGCAAAATTTGTACCGAACAGACAAACATACAGTGCTGAGGAATGTTAAAAGTTTTTAATCTCAGCCTATCTGGAAGTTAGTTCAAACTTTTTTATTAAAATAATTATTACTTTACAACTATTGTTTTTTTTTCTTTTTTAGCACATTGTCATCCAGTTCTGCGTTATATTTAAAGCTTCAGGCATCTAGCTCATCGGGAAGTTAGTTTTAAATCGAATGATTTTTAGTCTTATGTGAACGACATTTTGCAATCGATTTTAAACAAGCAAAATTTGTACAGAACCCACAGACAAGAAAACAAGTAAACCAAATCGCGGTAAAATTGTTATACTGTTACAGCCGATGACCTGCAAGTTATAAACAATTATAAGGAAAACACAAACTGAAACAATGAAACAAAATCGCAGTATGTGGAAAATAATATTTATAATAATTTTTATCTAGCGCTGAACTAGGTTATTTCGTGAAATATATCAAACCAGAAAACAAGATGTTAGCTAGCAATTCTCCGAAGTTCCAGTAATAAACCAATATTATTAAAACATCTACTAGAGTATATGAAATCAACTTTTGGGTTTACATTTTTTGACTCGCGCACTGAAACCATTCCTGGGGACTAATGCTCACAGTTGAGAAAATTCTTCCAATTTGAGATGGCGCATCAGGCAAACACAGTTAACTGCAGTCGCTTGCACCCAACTTCTGTGATTGTAACTGTATGGAATGCTAGCATAAAATACGAGAAGCTCCGAGTTCGAGCACATGATGTTGTATTTTTGGTTAAATATGTTACACGTGTGAGCCTTACTCTCCTCCCCACTCCCTTTTCCAAATCAGCCTTCTAACATTAACTAATTGACCACACTAAAGATAAATAAAAAGCAAGCTAAATAAAAATTGGGTAGTGATGAACATATTCAATGATCTGGATAAAAAAACTTTTATCTGGAATGCTTCCATATATAGTTGTATTATAATTAGTTTTAACGGTAATAGTTGATTCTTATCATTATTCGGGTTCTGGATCCACATCTGACCTCAGTTTAGTTTCATCACAACGTGAATTCGTTACAAGCTGCAAAGTTAGCGGAACATACAATATGGCTGAAAAATAATGTTTGCAGTATTATAAAAAAACTTGTGTTTACATATAAACATGAACATACCAATTGAGTTCGTAAAAATGTAATTTCTTTGAATTTATAGATCTGAAAAGTGAACAAATTGTACGTGGTATGACATTTATATTATTATATTCAGAACACTAAAAACCACAGCAAGGTAAATTAATTAATTGTATTAATTTTATCATTTTAAACGTTTGTAAAATGCCGTTGAATATCTTTGAAAAACATATGGTAATAAAAAAATAAGTGCTGAAATGCAAATAAAATGTGGGCAGTACGGCTTTTTTATTGTCATACCTGTGATCAGGAAATTAAGAACTATTTGAATAAGACAAATGAATTCAAAAAGTGTTTCCATTGTTGATATGAGTTACTGTCAAATAAATAATTTGAATTTACTAAACCACACATTTTATGAAATTTTTCTTCTGTAATAAATCAGACAAAAAGTACCTTAATTACAAATTTTAACTATCCCGCCTTTGAATATTTTTACTAATCATGTTTACTAACTTCACGTAAGTAACGCTAAGTTTTCTTAATTTTATGTATACGTTGTTAGTAAAAAATAACTTAAATTTATGTTCAAATGATCTATTTATTCTCAGACTATTTTGATCCAACATAAATATCTTGTAGACTACACTTAAACACTACTTAGTTGTAATTTGTTTAAAAAAAATGATCTGTTACAAAATGAGAACATTTACTTGCGACACTTGCAGACTTATTTTTCAACTTGTAAGTAACATTACTTTATACATTCAGTATAGGTTACGTTATTTAAAGCCCTACACACAACTTCGCTTTTTATTGCAGTAAATTCACAATTTCTGAAGCAGACCGGCATATATAAATTCAAATGCAAGGGTATTTTAAGTTAGGTGTTCAAAAATAAGAACATGAAAATTCGTTACCTGCTTCCGTCACACAAAATAACTACAGAGCAAAAAAACTCATAAATCCAAAAATTGGTAAGAAAATAAAAACGTACATATTGCAGAGAGCTTCAAGAGAAGTGTTAACATGGAACGACAGATGCCAGAGCGCATTGCTCTTAAGAGGACGTGGTATATAATTCAACTGTAGATTTCTTGATTTTAGCCAACGTTTTAAACAAAATTGTTTCCAGTATTACGAACTTCTGAGGCACAATCTCTGACGCCGGAAACTCGTGCACTCATAAAGTTGGCAATTACCGTTATCTAGGATTGTTATTGAGTATATCATCCGTATTGGCTTCGAAAAAAGCGTAGAAATCAACTGACGTTTTCAGCGTTTATTTATCTACCACGCACTCTTAAGAGGCGAAGAGGCAAACAGTGGACGAGCCAACGCCGGCCTTATAGACCGCGAGCTTCTAAGCCCCTAAGGCTTTCTTGTAAGCCAGTATGGTATTATTGCAAGTGTCAAAAGTCCCAACTGAATGAACCACAGTTGCCAGTATGTATTTTGCTCATTTACTTTACAAAAGCCGAGCGCTTAAGCGGTAAAATTTCACTTTCAGCCATTTTCACTACTTTTTTCCTCTTCGTAGACATTCAATAGAGCTTAAGTACGTATCGCCTAAAGATTATAGTTTTTTTTTTTTTTTTTTTTTTTTTGCCTTTCCTGAACATAAAGGGTTTTCCAGAAGACTTCTTTACTGAAATAGAAGTATACGCACTAACACTGGGTTCACAGACTAAGTTCTGCTAGCGACTCATCTTAACACTGGCGTAACAAATGGGGTGAAGGGCCGGGTATACATGACCCCCACCCCCCTAAATGTTGGAAAGAGCGCCGAAAACAATAGTGTCAGGCCGCCAAAATGTATTATTTTATTTTTGAGGAAATGTCTGTTGGTCAAATATCGTTGTAGGCATACATATAAATGCTTCTAGATTTTGTACAATGAAATTAAAATTTGTAAAGCAATTTTAAATTCCTTACTCGAAAAAATGCGAGAAGGGGTTGGAGGTGAGCGCCAAATTACCTGCCCTTCACTAAATTGGAGATCTTGTTTCGCCACTGCTGCAGCTGAGAAAATATCAACCGCAATCGTAAAACAAAATCATATAATCCTGCATTCGACATTACCACATACTTTCCACAAAAAAATAACAGGGTCATCGCTTGAAGTCCCGTTGAAATACACATTCAATATAGTGCTAGTTTAGCACTCCGCGCCTAGAGGCGGTGAGGTAAGCTTTATTTTTAAATAATTAACAGAACTTGTTAGGCTATGGAGAAATACGACTAAAAACGCGATTTTAAAGGAACTTTCCCCTTAAAACAAGTACGTAATGTTATTGCAGGGGAGGATCCCAGCCTTGGTGATTACGTAGTTACATTACCGCCTTATGCTGTATTTACAACAGCGCGACAGAAGCGACGCGAAGTGTGCAACGCGACTAAAATAACTGGTCAGCTAATCAGCGTCGAGGCTTCTGTGACGTCAGCGCGACAAAACTCGCAAATTCCAAATAAAATATTTTATTCGTGTCGCAGGTGCGACAAAGCGAAAAAACGTAATTTAATCTTGTGTCCTAGTGCTCGATTAAACATGAAAAGATGTATGGCTGTCATACTAGAGGTTAGTATGTAATCTACTTTTTTTTGTCGTATGGCAGACGAACTAGTGTTCGCAATAACGAAAAATTGTGTCACATAGCACCCTTCGCGCTATTCTAAAACCAAAATTACACCGCTAACACTTAGATCAGATTCCCAATTAAACTTGATCCTGAATCGTTGAGGTCACTGCCGCTGAAAAATTAATATCGGGGTACTCCAGTGTTTCCCTCCAACGCACTCTCTCGCTGCCCCATCCCGACACACGTTGGTACCACTTATCCTCGACACCTATTACTTAGGGCCGTATCTATAAACGGCTTTCGAACGACAACCAACTACTCACCAATGTTTTCTCTATGGGGATAGCAGTTAGTTGTCGTTCGAAAGAGATTTATAGATACGGCCCTTAGATTCATCATGCCCCACCCTAACTGTGCTATCCCATTCACTCACTAGCACGTAATATACTTCTCGTAACTATTTAAAAGCCGTAATTGTATAATCTGGTTTGTCGCCATCTCACACGAACCTTAACGCACCAACGTTATTCTAACAGCATATACAACAAATACTGAAAACTTTACAGCCTGAAACATTACACTCGTATACAAAACATACGTGTTTCAGAACCAAACATAACACGTTGCTTCTTTTATCTTCTTTATACTGTTTTTTTTTCTGTTCGCAGTTTTAAGTTGTGCACGTGCTTCCATGCATGAAGTACTGCGTAATTTCTCGACACTTCGTCATGCGCACTTAGACTGGACACGGAAATGCACTGACCTAATTCTTAGAACCATTTATATAATTCCTGTACCGAAAATGTCATATCAGTTAACGCATGCCTCTGGCTTTGGTTCCAACACACTAAATGTTTGTTATGGGAATACACCGTAACTGAATTCACTTCTTTCGTGACTGGCTTGCTTATCAAAAGTTTATGGGATTTGCGACGCCATTCTTAAATAATACTTTATGCATGGAATTGCAATGGTAAAAGAAATTATGCAAATGCTCAACCGCAATGGCAAACATAATAGTAACATGCTACATTACATTTGCCAACTAAAAAGGTACCCTAACCTAAGTATGTTGTGGTTAACAAGTGTTTCAACAATGGTGACTCATGCTGTTCATCACAGTTATCAAATTATATTACATTTTACATTGATGATTCTGCACATATCCGGCATTATGTTACGGAGAATTTAGGAAGCGACACAATGTATGTAATGTAAACACATTCGAGAAAATGTGAAGGAAAAAATGTCAAGTTGATAGTATCGTGGAAGTAGACGAACGAAGAGGTAACAAGTGACGGGAGAGAGGTGAGGTGGCCTCCACGTGCATGTTTCTGGAATATTCTGGAGACGTGCACTTACAAGCTAAGGTAGGTCCCTCTGTAGGCCGGCATCCCCTGGCGCCGGTGGGCGGGCGGCGACAACGACAGGGACAGTGACTGCGGCAAGGCAAAGCAAGTGGCGGCGGCGGCGGCAGCAGTGGTGTTTGTGGTGGTGGTGTTGGCGTTGGCGTGGCCTCACCTGGCCGCGTGACCGCCCGCTGCCCCGCGACTCTGCACCTCGCGTAACGCCATGACGACGCACCCTCGCGACCTGCTGCCTGCGTCTCGACTGGGCCCCCTGCCACGCGACGCCACCCCCCGCGCCTGCGCCGCCCTACGGCCGCCTGCCTCATCGAACCGCCCGGACAACCCCTTCCCCCGCCGACCCTTCGTCCGGCTCGAAACGAGGTCAACAACACATTCATCCCTTGATGGAAGACACACGGCCCGCAAAACACTCCGCCACTATGGAAATACGCGACTGTGAATGTGTAGAGATTTTGGTCAGCATTTAAGGCGGCCGCCTGAATGGCGCTCGAACTGCGTGCAGCGTGTTCGGAGTTAGGTTTTTTCTCAGAAACCAGTAAACATGCGTTCACAATGCTTATCTACGAAAAGAAAACACACTTCAGACTACTTGTGAATGTGACTTTCAAGTCACCACGCACACTGGAAGCAATATTTTAAAGCCTTCAAACATAGCAAAAATCGGCTTTTTCACGCGGTTGTTTCTCAAAATATATGTAACCGATTTGTTCAAAATTGAGGTCTACAAGTTCGTTGAACTTTGCTACAGTGCTACAGTGAACATTCAGTAAAATGACACAGTCAACGCATTGAGCCATACAGTAAAAGCGTTAACGGCGCGAACACTGCGCGCGGGTTTACGACTCAGGGAGTATAGGCGATATCACAATACATGTGCCGGCCAACGTCGCTCGTAGCGAATCGATTTCCGCCTCGCACACACAAACACACCCATCGCCAGGCAGCCGCCTTAACAGCTGGTGAGGTCTTTGACACGAAGTGAGTACGGGACAGCACCGGAATGATGAAGCGGAGGAAACGTGAGTTCCCAGAGAAAAGTCGTCGAGAAACGGTGTCATCCGGCACGATTACGATCTGGGGAATCGAACCTGGATCGCCTTGATGAGAGGGGGGCGAGTGCTCCACTATGCCAACCGGGTCCCCCAGAAATACACGTCAACGTTCCAGGCAATTTAAGCGGCAGGACCCGCACACTACACTGTAAGGATGTTCTAGTGCGATAAAGTTATTATTTTATATTTATATGAAATGGTGTTAGTTTTGTAGGCGATACTTGTGAGTGCAGTTTCCTCTCATGAAACAATTTTAGCTGACGTAGTTTTCTCATGACGGTGCGTCAAAGTCAAAATTTGCATGTTCTGTTACCATGCAAATAGTGAAAACCAACTGAGTTGCGTACGTGAAATAATTCACGGAGAAATATCATACTATGGGCTACGTAATAAAACATTTGAAAAATCCCGCGAACTGATTTTGATTTTTAAAAAATTGCTGAATTTGCAACTCTTTTCCGAACTTTTACGAACTTTTTTTTTTTCATTCAAAGTATTACTTTGTGATATCTTTAATGTTTTATTGCACCGCACATGGGATGTAATTTCCCAGTGAATTATTTTCTTTAAGTGGTTTTTACTATTTGCATGGCAGCGTAACAAACAAATTTTTACTTTGACACCCCGTTATGAGAAAACTATGAGCGCTAAAATTGTTTCGTAAGAGTAAAATGTACACACATGTATCGTCCACAAAACTGACAATATTTCAAAAAAAATTATGACTTGATCGCATTTGAACATCCTTAAGGTCGTGGTCTACCGCAATTTTCATCACAATGTATTTATTTGTCATTAGTACCAGATATTTTTTCCCTTATTTCAGACATAAAATGTGTCTAAAATTGGCTCTAATGAAAATTTTTTTATCTCTCTTAGTTTTCGCGTAGTGGCTTGTTAAAATCAAAATTTGCATGTTTCCGTTTTAAGGACTACACTAAAACCAATTGACATACGAAACTGAAAAAATCCACAGTGGATAAAGACGTCGCAGACTACAATGTTACGTACATAAGAAGAATAAAATATTTTGTACATAAAAACGGTAAAACTTAAAATAAAAATTTGAGATATTCAATATTATTTTTTTAAATACAAAAATACTTAATTTGTTGTTTAACATAGCTGAATTTGTAGTATACAACATCGTTATTCACTGTGAATTTTTTTCAGTTTGGTAAGTGAGTTGGTTTAAGTGTCGTCCTTAAAACAGAAACATGCAATTTTTGACTTTAACTAGCCATTACACAAAAACTATGCGAGATAAAAAAAATGTATATGAGGAAACTTTGCTTACATTGTGTCTCCAAAACAAAAAAATATATAAAAAATAACTGTAACAAATATAAAAATAAAAACATGGTGATGAAAATTGCGGTAGACCACGCCCTGGCGGTTACACAATTGAAAACTTCAGCATTTTACTTAAACATTTGCGTTTACGATAGCGTTCAAGGCATGGCTTCTTATGGCACCGTACACAACGGAGTCAGTAAAACTAAAGTCAATCAGCCTTTTGACTTTACGTTTTCGGAGCAGTGAAAACATGAAGGCAAAGTAAAGATCGCCGATCTCAAAGAACCAATATACATGTTTGTTATTATTAATAATTTTTCTTTCTTATTATCAATTGCACTATGCAGCACTGAGATTTCGTGAAAAATTAAATAAATGTGTTAAAAATGTATTTGAGTATTTATAATATAACAGTTAGTTGCATCAATAGATTGCGTTGCTCTTCATCTGCCAAATGTTTTTTTTTTTTTTTTTTTTTTTTTTTTTTTTTTTTTTTTTTTTTTTTTTTTTTTTTTTTTTTTTTTTTTTTTTTTTTTTTTTTTTTTTTTTTTTTTTTTTTTTTTTTTTTTTTTTTTAAGTAAATGTATTAATAACAAGACTTATTTTCGGATTATTTATGTAATATGATTTTCACAGCAAACCTATATTATGTAACAAATATTTCTGTTTCAGAAAAAGATCGTTAATTTTTTTTTTTAATGCCAATGCTTTAACTTTACGTTTGCATTGTGAACTGACGAAATCCTTCAAGTAACGAAAACGTAAAGTCAAATGCTACAGTACTCAATGCAAATGGCAATTACTCAACATTACTATATTCGTCATTGCTTGCTGAAAACCAATTACTTATACATACTATGTATGCACTATAGGCCGTTCGGAATAAAGTGAACACTAACTATTTAACCTTTGAAAAATATCACTAGCTGTTACTACATACAATTCAACATTACCGATAGTCACTTAACTGCTTGTATGGTTGGCAACGAAATAACACAACATAGTTCCGTGTTAATTCGTATTTAAATACAACAATACTGAAACAAAATCAACAGACAGCGATATAGTTGTATTTTATATAATTAATAAACTTCTTTTTATCAAACTGTATATGTACCTATCGACTGAACAATTTATCTTACACGCGCAAACATAAAGTGACGAGTCCCAGGAGGTTAGACTTTTCCCGTCGTTAGCTGCTACAGGCGGAAAGATACGAATTGGCTGGAAATAGATCTTTAGCAGGGCTTTTTCGAGTGCTCACTTTATTCCGAACTGCCTATAGCAAAGTTTTAGCCTTGATTAACGTGACACGAAATGTACTGACAGTACCCAGCCTGCAACTATGTATGTGTTTGACCGTGTTACTACACAAGGTACGTAAAACATAGGGCTGTTCCAGAAAGTACGCAAAACAGAGTAGATTACGTCGCAAAAACATTGCCATGTAATCCAGCAGATGCCGATCGATATTCCGTAACAGACATGCCGTGTTTCTAATACCGCATGTCGCACGACGGTAGCTGCCATTTCAACTGGCCTCGTGCCGTAATCACATCGCCGCGACAGAAGCAACACGACGGGCGCGATGCGACACTAAAAATGTTCGTTGTTGTGTACTCTAGTTTGGCTGCCACGCGACAAATACTGAAAAAATTTTACATGTAAATAGTTCATTGTCACTATATACACACTAACCTTATACGATAGTCACATATGTTTACGGTATTTCATGTGTTTCCGTTTATTTGTAACACACTTTAAATATCCCCTGTCATTCCTAAATGTGATTATACGTTTATTTTCACAAGTTTACTTAAACATATTATGATTAACTTATGTTATTCAACAAATATGACTCTCTTAAAATAAAGGCTTGTCAGTGATAATAGTCGGATTTATCGTACCGTAAAACGGAGTTATTAGAAACACTGGGGTGAGTAGGAACACAATTTTAAAGCTAAATTTTCGGTATTAACTCTGTTTTAAAAATTCTGTTTTAGGTAGGCAAGTTAAAACAGTTTACAAACAGTAGTTTTATGGTCATTTAAATTTTTTTAAGCGAAAGATGTCGGCTAGGAATTAATTCTAATTTTGTTTCTATTCACCACAGTGTTTCTAATCGCCCGGTTTCACGGTACCGTATTATGGAAATAGGTGCGAAATTATCCGTCTTACAAACAGGTTCAAATGGCAAACCCAGAATTTCTCGGGGCACAAATTCGTAACGCAACAGAAAGCTGAAATGACGTTACATGAAACTATGAAGCTCAGTACTGCTCTTATATCATTCCTTCGAAAAAAAGTATATAAGTGCACTTACCTGTTCCATGAAAAAAGTTTTAATTTATCAGTGGGGATTTTATGGGAACAATCAATCGACCGATCAACGTACGAACGAAAAATTACGGGGGAAAAAGTTTACAAGAATATTAATTAACTACCAGGGGGGTCTATTCCCTAACTCCACCTCTGGTAAAGTTCGTCACCTGTGACTGTCTTTCGAGAGCGACAGCCACTAAGTTCGTCACCTGTGACTGTCTTTATATCATATTCCCTAACATGTATCTTTACCAGAATCTCAGTGCACTTGGCAACACTGTAGGATGTGCTCTGAAAACCTTCATAAACATTACTACATTGTATTTTCTCATATTTCACAGCGTGTTTTAACTAATAATTACTTAAGTTAATTTTTATACTGTATACATTCTCTTTGTTCATCTTTATAATTCCGACTTTAAAAATTATAACAACTCGTCTCTCGTAGAACGTTAGTGTGCTGCGCACACAAGAGATTGCAGCACTGGTACTATGTTAGTATTTTCGGCCAACAGAGCAAGCACGCATGTTGTAGTGAATTTGTAGAGTGCGTCGACATTCAAAGTTAATGTACATAGACCTATAATTCACAAAACATATTACATTATCATTGGGAAAAAAGTAATGTATCTCTGTTTCCTTCCAAGCAGTATTTCAATCAGATTTGTTCTCCAACGAGGATGGTCGTAACAACGCCCCAGAACCCAATCTTTAGAGAGTCAGAAACCTTTGAAAAACAGTCACAGTGCCATTTTCAGTTACAGAATACGAACTCTCGTCGTAAAGATAGTAACCCACAAACTGTCTTCGTATAGTAACCGTTAAAGAGACTGAAAAGTTATGGAATAGGCCACAAGGCCAGATTTGGGAGCAGCCAGGAAAGCAGGATCTTATCGACACACCACTGGCCCGCCAATGACCCTCGTAACACGACGAGAGCGAAACTGTTATCGAGGGCCAGGCGAAGGAGAAGTGTGCCGCTCGATAACAAGTCCGGGACTGGGGCGTTCACTGACTGCCTTCCACGCCCGCATGCGATGATGATCATTCCACAGAAACGAGACAGCAATCAATAAATACTGCACACATGTAGGCTGTGGCGTTCCATGTTGATCTAGCACTGTACCACAGCATACGAAGTCTGCGCAGATGCAGAATGGAACCCTAACGTGAATTTCAATGAGAACATCCACACTACGTGCATATAAAAAGAAATCTATGTGTGTTGAAATTTTAAATTTGAAGTCGATTTTAGGTAACTACAGCTACTTAAAGTTCGCGCTTTTAAAACGCCCGCGGAAACGTGCAGTGACGTCACAAGCCATAGTTCACAAGGAGCCTTGGCAAGCTAGCCGACTGCTGTGCTGTCGCACTCCGGCGGAATGCTAGACTACGCTTGGTCAATTAAAAAAAACTATTTTAAGTCTGTTACGGTGGTTCGTATGGTTATACGTATGTAGTTAATCATAAAATGTAACAAACGTTATATTTCAAATGTATTCCAGACGGAGGTTTTATTAAAGTTTAGTGTTACGCACATTGTTATATCGCACAACATCAGAGCAATATCCGGGCACTGTAATAAACAATAATACCCATATATTTACACTTTACAATAGAACCACACCAAGTGTCGGCCACGATGGTGCAATGGTTACTCTCTGGGCTGATGTTGGAAACTTAAGTGAGTTCAATAATCTTTCAGGTTAGTATAATATTGTTTCTCAGATTTTGCATGGGACCGTCGATTCTTTATCCAAATTTAATATATTTTATAGTCAATAGTATTTTGTATTTCATTACGGATGTTAGGTTAATACGCAATATATAAATTTATACAGCAAATAATACTTCTGGGCTATTGTGTGATTTTGGTTTAGCGTACCGCAAAAAAATTTTATTTATGTTGTATATCAGTACAACATAAGCCTACTGCAGTACTATTTACCACTAACGACGTGTTCATAACATAATATATGAAGTAACGAGTGATTGAACACGTACAAAATAAACACAATTAGTCTAAATGCAAATTTAAACATACATGACCTATTATTTTTAAGTAGGTACACATAAAAAAATCACTTTCGCGATTCGCAATTCAATTTAAATCGCAGTTTCTTCCGCGCAAATATGCCATTTCAGACATCGTATTAATATGGTTGTGAAAATGGAAAATAGATGGTTAAAAAAAATTAATAAAACATTTTTCTATCAGACACTTGTAAAACTATCTAATATTACTGTAATATTGCTGTGTTTCCGAGGGCGGGCTGGATGGGGCCCGTGTCGAAACACCTTGAGGGCTGGCCCATGACTCAAAGCCCGGGTGTCTCGTGGTGGGAATCCCGCCGAAACTACGTCATAGATACCTGTCCCAACTGCGCTTTAACCCTTCTAGGGCGGCCTACGTGGCTAAAATCATGTCAGAAACATGATGTAATGTCTATTTTAGACCCCTGAAATGCGGGGAAGACCCGACTGTCTGGCCTAGTATAAAAGCGCAGAATCGGCACATTTGAGGAGAGTTCGCTATTGGTCGAGCTAGAGGAAGGTGCTATGGTTGTGGAGATAGACTGGTGAAGACATCTTGGTGACGTCAGAGTCTACTGTGAGGCGGCAGGCGGCTACCTTCGGAGCAGTGTGGACAACCCAGGGGACTGTTGCGGCGGGCTAACGGGCGAAGAAGGAGGTACGCGACGGGAGTCGAACCGAAGACCTCAAGAGTGAAGAAAGCGGTGCACTCGGGGTGCTGCGCAGCACACGACGATTCATCACTACGGCGGACTATTAAGGTTGTACACTGTCACTACTTGAAAGATGTTGATTGTATATATGACTGAATTTTATTGTGATTTGTACTGTTTAATTAATTGATGGTAGACATTTTTTGTGCTTTAATTGTGAAAGTTAACCTACGTGTCTGTGACACAGTGGTAATTGTGTGCATAACTAATTGTGTTGTGAGAGTTATAGCTGATTACTGTTTTGTGTATTTCGTAGCTTTGTGAGCAATTAAATCCAGTACTTAATTTAACTCTTTTATTTATAATTATAAGACCTCTATCCCAAAATAACTCATGGGAATTGCCCACATATGAAGTTTATGTCTCAAACTTGTAACATTATTATATAAAAATACATTAAATACGTGGGTTTTGAACCCGGATCCTTAAAGATAGTAGCCAAGTACCGTAATCAATACGCTACACTTTACCCACTGATTGCCATGCTAGCTTAAGCATTTATATGACCAGTGCTGGCCGTACGGCTTGTGACGTGGATCAATCAAAATGTTTTCTGTCGCCTGCTGCTTCCCCGAAGTTTGCTTGCTTCTCTTTCCTTAACTATAATGTTTAGAAGAAAAATTCTTTTTGGTATCTTCATATTTCTACATTGTTAACAACATGGCATACATTTCAACGTATTTAAAATTTCATGCTAGGGGTCCATTCAGCGCTTTACACGGGACGTGAGCCACGCGCGTGGATTCACGGTCCCCACTGACAGCAATACGCGTCAAATGCTCCCGCATGCGTGAAAGCTGGCTAGCGTTTACACGATCCACAAATCCGCGTTACACGGGACGTGAACCACGCCCCTATTGATCGCAATACGCGTCAAAATGCAACAACAAGCGCGAAAGCTGCTATTGTTTACACGATACATGACGTCAGTCGTGAAAATGGAACAATTAGTGGCAGGAGGATACATGGCTAAATGTGACTTCTTAGCAGTAAAATTAATTAATATGCTTACATGGAAAAAAAAACCGTATAAAAAAGGAGGAGGTTGACGAGGGGCTGGATTGCAGCAAGTAGGGCCGGCGCGTCAACATTTATTAACTGTGAGCTGAAATGAAAAACAAATATCCCGAAGACTTTAGAAACATGCTCCGTATGTATGAAATGTATTTTGATGAGTTACTCAAACGTGTCCGTCCACAGATTACTAGAACTGACACTAATATGAGACAAGCTATCACAGCAAACTAAAGCCGGAAGTAACACTGCGCTATTTAGCTACAGGAAATTCCTTCAAGAGTTTTTTTAGTCAATGTTTCGAATACCAAAAAGGACAACCGGCCAATTCATTCCCGATACTTGTACAGTAATATAAATAGCTTTGGGAGAATTTATAAAGGTAAGGGGAGTTTTACTGTATTCACATTTATACGTCAATAGAAATTACCTCCTTCACATTTTAATTATAATCATTGAACATATACAGTTAACGCAACACATACATGAATATTTAAATTGTAATTTTTAAATGCAAAAGTAAATAGTCATTTGCATAAACAGTTGGATTTAATTAACAACAATTAACTAAATAATTTTCATGGGCATTAAATATCGGTAAGCTTCACACAAAAGAACATCATAAATGCAAACTCATATTAATGTTAAAATATATATTAATGAATAAGGCCAGGAGTAGTCTAGGTTAAATGCAGTACCTACCCACGAATAGTCATATTCGTCAACAGTGGAATGCAAACACATATTAATGTTTAAATATATATTAATGAATAAGGCCAGGAGTAGTCTAGGTTAAATGCAGTACCTACCCACGAATAGTCATATTCGTCAACAGTGGGCGAATATATACTACTGTCTACTGTAAAGCCTTAATCACTAGAACACTGCACTTGTGAGGGGTTCTTTGCCATTCTTGGAGGTTTGTTAGTTTTCTTCAACACGAAGCCGGCAATATCATGTTGTAATTCCATTGCGTCTGTGGGGACCATGAATAGGAAAAGTTATTTACTTGCCCAAATGCACTGTACGCTTGCCAGCTCACGACTGAAAATCAAACATCTTTGATAACTACACGCTCGAAACGTATAACGTCACAATACCTGCGTACCTCACGTCTCTGCTGTTTACACGGAGCGTACTCCACACTTTCCACGCACACTCGCGTGGTTCACGTCCTGTGTAAGCCCGGGATTACGATGCCTTCACGTTCACATATCACTTACCACTTTACCATGTTCACGTGCACGCAATACGTAATCATTTAAGGTGTCATATTACGTTCCTTCGCGTAAGCTGCAAGCAGGCAAAGAAAAATGTCGTGAGAGAGTCTTGAAATAGATAGTCAAAAATAACATGACACAATAGAAGACATTAACTCCTCCGAAATGTGATTGGCCCAGGCGATCACGTGAAATATCTTCACGTATCACTTTAACTTAAAATATTGACATCGACAAGCATTTTGCTACGTGAAAGTGCACGTAAGTATAAAGTGGCACGATCGTGATAAGGCCCGTTTTAGTACGTTCGTCAAGGTGTTTCCTGCTTACGTGAAAGTTAAAGTACAGTGAACGTGAAGGTATCGTAATCCCGGCCTAAACGCGGCTTTATGATGGCCGCCTGGGTGAACTATTTTGCACGTTGAGAGGCGTAGAAGTGTGGAAGCTGTTAGAATGACACAGCACACGACTCAGTGAACTGGCGTGCAGTCTTTAGCCAACAACTCGTCCCTATTAGAGATTCATTCGAGAGCTTATCCTTCCATGACGTAATATTTAAAATTTAAGTGTAATGTACACACTTGTACCTCAAACATTCTGGACGAAGATTTTCATACGTAAAAATTAAACAGCATTTCACTCACCAAGGAAATGGGCCCATCTTCTGTTTAACCCTACTGCTTTACATCATCACATCCTTACTTGAGTGATTTTGGGTCAGCACTCAACATCGAGGTATTTTAGCACAGGTGAGGGGTTACATGATGTGAGTATGGAGCAGCACCAGAATGATTAAGAGTCTTTTATACGCTACACATATAGGGTTGATGCAGAGGCTCAGGTGTCTTGAAGTTACAAGCGACTGAAAACACATAGGAACTTAAAATGTTTTGTACAAAGAGTTTAAAGGTGTTACTATGCTTCTGTCATTTACTTTGTTGTTTCAAGTTTCATTTTTAAGGTAAAAAAAATTGATTAATGTAGCGTTT